>PVIY010018684.1:0-47136 GCA_004026745.1 Myrmecophaga tridactyla
GGTCCTGGGGCGGGGGCTGCTCTGTGAGGGTAGTGCGTTCAAGGAGCCCTGCTTGGCTTCTGTCCTAGTTCCTGCCTCCTTGTCTGTGCACTCGTGAGGGCTCTGGGCCTCTGTTTGGAAAGCAGCATGTTAGGCTGTTTGCACTAGCTGGATGGCCTCTGGTTCCCTGTGTCTCAATTCTTTTGCTTTTTCAGCCAGGTATGTGGTGTAGAAGACCCTCCCAGGTCACTTACATCCTGGAATCACTCTCCTGATCTTTTTTTTCTGTCAGGAAATAGCTAGCTATTCCTTGAAGCAGGAGTAAACTTGACCTGTCCTATTCTGCCATCTTCCCAGAACTCTCCCTTCTGTTGTTTTTTAAGGAGCCAGTTTCAGTTAGTGCAGGACTATCTTTTTATTTATTTATTTATATTAGAGAAGTTGTAGTTCTACAGAAAAATCTGCAGAAAGTACAGATTTCCCATACTTCCCTCCTCACACATACATGAAGTGTGATAGGTAAGGTGTGGCATTAGTGTGGTACTCTTGTTAAAACTGATGACACAATATTATAATAATACTGTTAACTATATCCATAGTTTTCATTAGGGTAAATGCTTATTTCATATTTATTAATTTTTTTGTAGTGTATGCAATTTTGATCTTATTCCTACTTTATACATTTTCAGCTATATTCTTTGTGTGTTTACCATGGGGCTTAAATTTAACATCCTAAATCTATAATAATCATGTTCACTTTGATACAACTTAGTTTCAATAGCATATACAAATACTCCTCCTGTAATCTTGCATATCCCTACTTTTTTGTTGTACTTGTTACAAATCATATCTTTATACATTGTATGTCCAAAACCATAGATTTATCATTACTTTTCATGTCTTTACATTTTAGAACTTGTAAGAAGTAAAAAGTGGAGCTATGCACAGAAAAAATACAATACACTAGTACTGGTATTTATAATTACCAATATGGTTGCCTTTATTAGAGATCTTTATTTCTTTTTTTAGTTCACTGTTTGTTTAGTATCCTTTCCTTTCATCTGAAGGGCTTCCTTTAGGTTTTTATTATTTTTTTTAGTAAGAGGTGGGGATTTTATTCAACAGTCTCATTACAAAATCAACCAGAACGCACATGGCAGCAGAATTTGGGAAGGCCCCTGTTGGGCTGCTGTTAGGGCAGGCACGCCTCTGATGCTGCTGGCCTGCCAGGCTCTGTGGCTGGGCATGTGTTTGTAGCTCAGACCTGGATAGTGGGAATGGCTGGGCAGGTCAGAGTGGGCTTGGCATGCCCAGCTTTGGGCTTCCCAAGTTCAGGCATCAGGCATCCCTCCCCCACCACTGGTTCCCTCAGCTTTTGTTTATCTGAGAATGTCTTCATTTCACTCTCATTTTTGAACAAGTCTTTCCAGTTATAAAATTCTTGGTTGGCAATTATTCTTTTTCAGCACTTTAAATATCTCATCCCACTGCCTTCTTGCCTTCAAGCTTTCTGATGAGAAATTGGAATTTAATCTTGGGTATTAAGACATTGGGGATATCTTGAATACACACGTTACTTTTCTCTTGCAGCTTTTAGATCCTCTGTTGTTCTTGGCATTGTATAGCTTGACTACTGTTCTAGTCTGCTAGCTGCCAGAATACAATATACCAGAAACAGAATGGCTTTTAAAAGGGGGATTTAATAAATTGCTAGTTTACAGTTCTAAGGCTGAGAAAATGTCCCAATTAAAACAAGTCTATAGAAATGTCCAATCTAAGTCATCCAGGGAAAGATACCTTGGTTCAAGAAGACCGATGAAGTTCACGGTTTCTCTCAAGTGAGAAGGCACATGGCAAACACTTTCAGGGTTTTTCTCTCATCTGGAAAGGCATGTGGTGAACATAGTGTCATCTGCTAGCTTTCTCTCCTGCCTTCCTGTTTCATGAAGCTCCCAGGAGGTGTTTTCCTTCTTCATCTCCAAAGGTCGCTGGCTCGTGGCCTCTCTGCTTCTCATAGCTGTATCATTCTGCTCTCTCAGAATCTCCCACATTCTCCAAAATGTTTTCTGTTTTATAGGATTCCAATAAACTAATCAAGACCCACCCAAATGGGTGGAGACATGTCTCTATAATCCAGTTTAACAACCACTCTTGATAGAGTCACATCTCCATTTAATTACATCTAATTACAGTTTCAAACATTCAATACTGAATAGGGTTTAGAAGAAACAGCTGCCTTTACAAAATGGGATTAGGATTAAAACTTGGCTTTTCTAGGGTACATGCATCCTTTCAAACCAGCACAACTACACTATGTCTGGGCATAGATCCATTCGAGTTTATCCTGCTTGGTGTTTACAGAGCTTTCTGGATTTGCATATTCATGTCTTTCATTAAATTTGGGAAGCTTTTTCAGTACTATTTCTTTTAATAGTATTTCTGAAGTTTTCTCTATTTCTTCACTTCCTGAGATTCCCATAATGAATTATTGGTACACTTGATGGTGTCCCAGAGATCTCTTAGATTCTGTTCATTTATTTTTTCATTTTTTTCTTTCTGCTTCTCAGACTGAATTATTTCAATTGTTGCATCTTTGAGTTCACTGATCCTTTCTTCTGCTAGTTCTAATCTGCTGTTGAAACCCTCTAGGGATTTTTATTTCATTTACTGTGGTCTTCAACTCCAGAATTTCTGATTTTTTTTTCAATTGTGAAAAATAACATACATACAAAAAAGCAAGAAATTTTAAAGCACACTACAAAAATTAGTTATAAGACAGATTTCAGAGTTTGGTATGGGTTACAGTTCCACAATTTTAGATTTTTCCTTCTAGCTGCTCCAAGGAACTGGAGACTAAAAGAAATATCAATATAATTATTCAGCAGTCATATTTATTTGTTAAATCCTATCTTCTCTGTTATAATCCCACCTTCTCCTTTAATCCTTCTCCCAATCTTTAGGGGTATTTGAGCTATGCCCATTCTAACTTTTTTTTATATTGGAAAGGGCTGTCGATAATATGGGATAGGGGGATGGAACTAGTTGTTGTTCTGGAAAGGCTGGGCCCTCTGGGTTTCAGGACTTTTCTGGCCTAGGAACCCACCTGGGGTTGTAGGTTTCTGGAAAGTAATCACAGTGCATGTGATGCATAGAATTCTATGCATGCATAGAATTTCAGATAAAGCCCTAGGTGTTCTTTAGGGTGGGCAGGAATGATTTTGGTTGGGTTTTGGCAAACCATGATAACTAGAAATATCTAGCTGAAGCTTGCATAACAGTTACCTCCAGAATAACCTCTCAACTGTATTTGAACTCTCTCAGACAATGATACCTTCTTTTGTTACAATTCTTTTCCCTCTTTAGTCAGGAAGGCATTGTTGATCCCACAGTACTAGGTCCAGGTTCATCCTTGGGAGTCATATCCCATGTCTCCAGGGAGACTTTACTCCTGGATGGCATGTCCCATGTAGTAGAGAAGGTGATGATTTTCCTTGCAGAGTCAGGCTTAGAAAGTCAGAGGCCACATCTGAGCGACAAAAGAGGTCCTGTGAAAGTAACTCTCAGGCATAACTATATGTAGACTTAGCTTCTCCACTATAAGCTTCACAAGAGCAATGATCCAAATCAAGGGCTTGGCCTATTGACTTGGGAGTCCCTAATGTTTGAAAGTGTATTAGGGGTTTCCTCGGTGGTAAAGCTTAACAGTTCCATATTTTTTCTCCCATCCCTCAAAGGAATTTACCAATACTTTTTGATTTTCTGCTCAACATACTCTGGATGTATCTAGGCATTAGACAAAGCTATACAGAATTACAAGCCCTTATTGCCATTCTTGGCTCCATGTGTTTGGGTTGTTTAAATGATCTATCCAGACAGGTTGAATTAGATTATGTGCCACAGAGAATTTAGATTTTGGACACAATAAACCTCTCTTCCTTTGGTCTCATATAGTAGATGAAGTTCAAAAATACACACAATGTCCTCCTTACCCCCGTATTTTGATTTACCTTAGTCCCAACCCGATCAGCTTCATTCTTATCTCTAATTGAAGTGTAATCTCTCTTTCAATTTCTTTAACATTTGTTGTATGTGTCAATGCTGACTTTCAGAGCTGCAGAAAATGCCTACTCTGAGTCTTAGTTGTCACACATGTACCCAAAGTTCCAGGGAAATACCAGGTTATACATGTATAGCACAGCCTCTCAAAATCTAGAAATAACAATGACAGCTCCGGACTAAACATGACTGCTATTAAAACTTACAATCTAGGCCTCAATTTTTTAATGAGTATTTTCTAAATGAGACCATAAAATATTTCTGCTTGTTTCTGGCTTATTTTGCATCACATAATGTCCCATAGGTTCATTCACAACATTGCATGCCTCACAACTTTGTTCCTTTCCATAGCGGCACAATATTCAATCAAATGTATACACCACAGTTTACCATTCTACTTTGCAGTTAGTGTGTCTTTCAGCCGCTTTCATCTATTGGGCATCATGTATAATGTGAAAAATCAACAGTCCCTGTCTCACATTTCACATTATCCTCACTTAGTGGGATAATCATCAACACTCAACTTTAGACAATTTTCATTGCTCCCAAGAGAAAAAATAAGTGATAAACACACCCTCACCAAATAGAAAATTCAGACCTCTTAATTCTTGTCCCTCCCCCCAGTTATTTACTCCTGGTATTATCAGGATGCTTCCTGATAAACATAGCCCATAGAGTGCAAAAGTAGTTTTCCACCTATACTCCGATATTATAAACTCTTTGTATGAGATTCATTGGTTGGTGTGCTGGTTTGAAATGATGTATGGACCCTAGAAAAGCCATGTTTTAATCCTAATCCCATTTTGTAAAGGCAGCCGCCTCTTCTAATCCCTATTCGATACTGTATGTTTGAAACTGTAATCAGATCATCTCCCGGGATGATGTGATTTAGTCAAGAGTGGTTGTTAAACTGGATTAGGTGACGACATGTCTCCACCCATTTGGGTGGGTCTTGATACATTTTTCTGGAGTCCTGTAAAAGAGGAAACATTTTGGAGAAAGAAGGAGATTCAGAGAGAACAGAGAAGAACTTCATAGCCATGAGAAGCAGAGAGCCCACAAGCCAGTGACCTTTGGAGATGAAGAAGGAAAACGCCTCCCGGGGAGCTTCATGAACCAGGAAGCCAGGAGAGAAAGTAGCAGGTGACGCCTTGCTCGCCATGCGCCCTTCCAGCCAAGAGAGAAACTGTGACTATGTTCACCACAGGCCTTTCCAGATAAGAGAGAAACCCTGAGTATCATCGGCCTTCTTGAACCAAGGTATCTTTCCCTAGATGCCTTTGATTGGACATTTCTATAGACATGTTTTAATTGGACATTTTCTCAGCCTTAGAACTATAAACTAGCAACTCATTAAATTCCTCTTTTTAAAAGCCATTCTTATTCTGGTATATTGCATTCCAGCAACTAGCAAACTAGAACAGTTGTTTTCTTTTTAAAATTTCTAACTCTTTAATGAGATTATTATATTGTTCACTCATTGTTTCCCTGAACATCCTCTGATTCTTTCTTCATGTTGGGCATATTAAAGGTCATTTTCAAAGTCTTTTTCTAGTATGTTCAAAGTCTGGTAAAAAACAATTGATGGTGTTTGGGTTTTTATTTTATTCCTTTGGTTGGGCCATCATTTCTTGTTTCTTATCTTGCTATCTTTTGTTGCACATGGACATTTTAATATTTTAATGTGTTAGCTCTGATATTTATTCCCTGAGCTGTCTGTTCCTTAAATTCCTTAAGTTTGTATCCAGATAGACATTTCCTTGAGTGCAGGAGCTAACAACAACAAGCAGAACAATGCAAAAAAATGACTTTCATAGTTTTTGAAAATTGGCTCTCTCTTGGCTGGTGCTTTCCTACCAAGTTTAGTCCTCCTGTCAAGAAGATCCCCCCAAGGTAAATGCAAAATGCAGGGACTTTTCCATCTTTTCTGAGCTAATGTCTTATCCTGGGCTTAGACTCAGTGTCCTAGGAATTCCCTCTACTTTCTATGAAATAGACCCCCCAGAGTGACTTCTTATATATCTTAAAGCAGAAGTCCTTTGCCCCAGGCTGCTTTGTTTTAACTGTTTCTTATACTGCTTTAGCTGTCTGCAAGTTGCTTCTGCATGTGGGGCAAGTTCTGGGTGGGTAAGCCAGAAACAAGTGTCCTGGTTCACTTCTTCAAACCGCACTGACATCGGCATGCTAGCTACCCTAGTATGCATATGTGGTTTACTTTGTTCCTTCAGAGAGGCATGAGGGGCCCTCAGTAGGAAGGCAGGTTATCTCCACGTTGCACTGTAGAAGGGCAGGGGAAGAGCAGCGTGGATGCCATGAGCTTCTTCTACTGGTTTTAAGTTGGGTGTTCTTGATTTGACACTCACCCTTTAACTGTTTTCTGGAGTTTTGAGATAGATGTCTTTAACAGTTTTTTCCAGTTCAAAGATTCTGTGAGGGAATGGCACCCTGGAGTGTCTTATACCACCATGTTGGTGGACTGGAAGTCTGGATTTTCTTTAACTCCTAACATTTTTCTAACATTTCTTTTTGACAAGGAGAGAGCAAGGCCCTAGGGTCAAAGTCCCAGCAGGCTAAAATCTAATTCCATTGTTATTCTTTCATTATTTCTATGTATATCTAATTATCTAGTTCCTTTCTGGTAATGGCAAGAGATCTTGGTAATGATTTTAAGATTTCTTTAAAAATATGTTTATGTAGAGAAAGTTGAAAAACAAGTAGATTGTAAGAAAAATTAAAGTAAATTAGAGTACAGTTGCTCCTCTGACATGGCAAAACATCATGACATGATATAAAAATAACTGAAATTTGGAACAAAGTGGGTTAACTCAGGTATCATTTTCCAGTGTGAGCTCTTTATAGCTGTATCCTTGATCTTCATTTATGGATCCATTTTAGGGTCTCAGCTTGATCTTCTTTTTTCTTTCTCATCTGCTTTTAACTTCACACAGTAGGGACATTTAGTTGGATCTTAAAAGCATTTGCCACATAATAGAGAGTGGGAATAGGGAGACCCTTAAGGTACCTGACACCAAGTGCAGGTCACAGTCAGACTTTTCTTCATCTAAGGGAATTTGCTTATAATAGGAAGGCACTTAGAACCAGTGACTATAGAAGAAATCATTGAAAAACTTTGGCAAATGATACTTTCTGGGAGTTGGAGAAATATTTCTCCTTTTCTTTCTGGCAGCTAGGGGAGCAAATAGCCCTATAGAGAAGCAAATAACAGCAATAAAAACTAAAGCCCCTGCAAAAGGCTGAAGGGAGATGTCAGCTCTGAGAGGGGAAAGAGAAAGAATCAGCACTGGAGTGCAGCACAGGTGAGATTTTTATATTAAGCAAGTGGAAGGCTACAGGGGGAATATCAGGTCGACTTTATTTTTTTTTTATGACAGAATCAATAGAATCTAATCAAGTTTTGAATGCAATCAGGGTAAGATGAGAAATACCGAATAAGTCCTTGTCAACAGTAGCTGGAATGTAATTGTGTCCAGAAGGGATTACCAGAACGATGTCCCACATTTTTCTCCAAGTCTCGCTAGGAAGGGAGACTGAAATTAAGGAAGGGAGACGTAGTTTGAGTACATGTCCCCAGAGCATTGATGCCCTGTTTTGTTTAGATTTTTTATTCTTCTCTGTAGAGCACATGTGGGACCAGGCTTTTAGCTAAGTAAGAAAGTGAAAAAAGTTGTACTTTTGGAGGAAGTTGGTGAGGAGAGTCACAGTTCACTCTCTAGGGCTCTCAGAAACTTGTGGGATGTTCAGATAATAGACACTTAGGTAGGAGATGATGGGGTCTGGGGGCCCCAAAGGCAGATAGGATTTAAGGTCATTCATAATCTTTCTGCACCCCTTATCCAAGTCACCCCGTATATGAATAACCCAAGTGAAAACAGAGTGCTCAGCATGCACTTCAAGCATCCCCCAAACTGACATATTGGTACAATCTTCTTAAAACAGGAGTGTTGCTCTCCATATGTGCTCTAGACTCCAACCAGATACTCCCTCTAACCAACCCCCTGTAGGAATTCTGGAGCCACCACAGAAAGGTGAGTAAACTAGGAACATGTGAAAAAAGTGGGAAAGCACATACCAGCAATAACTCTATGGCTACCTTAATTATATAGAATTTGGCTTATGATATGCCTGATTTTATCTGTATTTATTTTAAGGCTCTAATGGTAGTCTTGAGCACCTAATAGATGCTCAAGAAACATTTGTGAATGTTTGGATGAATGAATAAGTGAAAGTCTCCAGTGAAGGAGCTGGGACTCAGAGAGGAAATAACTTGCCTGAGGTCACATGGCCCAAAGGCTGGAATTCAGACCTAAGAACCCCACTCTCTTTCTATCGCACACTGAGACTTGGCTGGATGGTGCAGTACAAAAAGCTAGAAATACAAGGCAGACTTGAGGAGACTGTTATAGGAACCAACCAAGGCTGGAAGTTTCAGAAGAAAGAACCAGCCCTTGATCATAGGTTTCTGTTTCCTTTTCATATGGACATGTTCACATTAGCCAGTGAACACACTGCTAATTTGTAATAATATTTGTCTTTATAAGACAAAACCAAACAACAACCCTATGGTACTCCATCTTGGATATCTCAACAGGTAGCTCTGGTGTTACAATCTCAAGTTACACTTTAAAAATATTCTCTTCTCAGCCTACCTTGCTTGGATAGTTGATTTAGAAACAACTGAAGAAGTCTATTTGCTGTATGGGTAAGTCGACTTTTTAAAAGTAAATGCTCTGTATCTCTGCAGCTCCCACAGCTGTTGTCATAGTAACATTTCTCTCCTCAAGGTCCAGAATGAATGGTCCACGGAACCACTGGCAAGGTAGGTTATGAGTGAAGAGGGTTTGATGGCTTTGCCTCAGTGCCCAGTTGGCATGGCCAGGATTTTAATGGTGGGGGGCTCCCAGAGGGCTCCCATGGATTAGCTGGAAAGTTCTGTAGTAGGACTGAGTCGCAAGAGGAGACGCAGGGGAGGGGGAGGTGGGAAGAGCAGAATCTGTGAGGGGAGGCTGGCAGAAGCTGTACCTCTGCATGAGGATTCGGAAGGTCTGAGAGCCCAGGATGACTTGTCCAGGATGCAGCTGCGGGGTCTCGGAGTGTTCAAGGCTCAACACTGTCCCCACTGCGTGGTAGGAATTGGCACCCCCTGCAGTCCAGAACTCATTCAGAGATGGTTCATGAAGGCTTATATCAGTTACCAATATGAAAGTATGCCTGCAGGAGACTTCTATTTTATTTACTCATTTATTCATTTATGTTAACAACTACTGGGCCCGACACTGTGCTAGCCTGGGCTGGCTTCCTGGGCATGTGACTTGTGCAGCTGCACAGGGCCCTATGTGCAGAAGTACTTTGCAGTTGGTTTAATGCTCAACAGGCACCATCTTGGAATTCTTAATACTTTTTGAACAAAGGTCTCCACGTTTTCAATTGCTCTGGACTCTACACTGAGGATACAGTGTTCAGCAAAGCCATACACAAAGCCATACATACCTGCCTTCCTGAAGCTTATGTTGCAGTAGGAGAGACGCCTGAACATAAGCATGACACAAATCAATGTAAGATTAGGACTGATCTGTGCTGTGAAGGAGAGGCATGTAATGCCAAGGAGGAAAAGACAGTGGAGATGGGATGAGTTCATATTACAGTGGAAGGGCTTACGTTCGTGTTCACTGGAAGTGAATGCTGTGGGAAATCAACGTAAGCTCCCAAGAGAGGATGTCAAGTTTTCTCCTTGAAACTTATAAAGTTTAGGAATATGTCCACCTGTCAGGGCAGGTGTTTTGGGTGCAAACTTTCCCCTTTCTTTTTAAGTTTTTCTTTTAACTCTTTTTCTCTTTTAGATTTTTATTTATTTACCTTTAGAATTGGCAATTCACTTGCATTATTCAAAATTCAAAAGATACAAAAGGCTACACCACAAAAAGTCTTCCTCTTACCTGCCTTTCTACCTTCTAGTTTTCCCTGGTAACAATCAGGCAATTGATGATACCAATTTCTGTTCAAATTTTCTAGAGATTTTTTTCTTTCTTAAACTTTTTATTTTGAAATAATTCCAAACTCACAAGACAGTTGCAAAAATAACACAAAACCCCGACAGAGAAATACAGCATACCCCCTACCAAATACTCCTATCTTCCAACTTTTAAAGTTTTGCCACATTTGTTATAATGTTTTATCTACCTGTCTTCCTGTCTTTCTATCTTATCTGTCATCATCTGTCATCTCTTCTAAATCTTTGAGTGTAGGTTATATACATCACACTCCTTGAACACATAATACTTCCATTACATTTCCTAAGATATGTAATACTTCATTGTACATTTCCTTAAGTACAGGTGCAAGTTCAAGAAACTTAACCTAAAATTACAGTCTATATTCAAACTTTTTCATATGTTCCAATAATATCCTTGGGCCTTTTCTCCTCCATTATTAGTTCTAAACCAGATCAGGTATTGTATTTAATTACCATTTTCTCTTTTGTTTTTTTTTTTTTTAAATTGTGGAATCATATATACAGCACAGACCTTCCCATCTGAAACACTTACATTCAGTGAAATTTATCACATTCACTATGTCATGATATCCTCACCACCATCCATTACCTGAGCTTCCCTATCACCCAAAATAGAGACTCTATACCTATTAATTCCCCATCCCCCCTCATCCCTGTTCCTAGTCACCTGTACTCAGCTTTGTGTCTCTATGAATTTGCACATTTGACTATTTCATATAAGTAGAATTATGCAATATTTATCCCTTTGTATCTGACTTATTTAATTCAAAATGATCTCTTCAAGGTTCATCCATGTCATAGCATGTATCAGAATTTCATTCCTTTTTAGGATTGAGTAATATTTCATTGTATATGTTTATACCACATTTTGTTAACCATTCATCTGCTGATGGACATTTGGGGTGCTTTCACCTGTTGGCTATTGTGAATAAAGCTGCTATGAACATTGTTTTACAAGTATCTGTTTGAGTCCCTACTTTCCATTATTTTGAAGAAGTGAGATTGCCAGGTCATATGGTAATTCTACACTTAACTTTCTGAAGAATTGCCAAACTATTTTCCATAAGGGCACCACCATTGTACACTCCCACCAACAATGTATGAGGGTTCTGATTTCTCCACATCCTTGCCAGCACTTCTTTTCCTTTTTAAAAAAATAATAGCCATACTAGTGGGTAGGAGGTGGTATCTCATTGTGGTTTTGATTTGCATTTTCCTAATGGCTAACAATGTTAAGCATCTTTTCATGAGCTTTTTGGCCATTTGTATGTCTTCTTTGGAGAAATGTCCATTCAAGTCTTCAGTCCATTTTTAAGTTAGGTTGTTTGTCTTCTTGTTGTTGAGTTGTAGTTCTTGATATATTCTGGATATTAAGTTCTTATCTGATATTTGGTTTCTAAATATTTTCTCCCATCCTGTAGGTTGCATTTTTACTTTCATGAAGAAGTATTTTGAGGCACAACATTTAAAAATTTTTATCAAGTCCCATTTATCTATTTTTTCTTCTGTTGTTCTTGCTTTTGGTATAGTCTAAGAAACCACTACCTAACCTAACACAAGGTCCTGAGACTGCTTCCCTGTGTTTTCTCTGAGGAGTTTTATAGTTTTAATTTTTATATTTAGGTCTTCGACTCATTTTGAGTTAATTTTTGTATATGGTCTGAGGTACAGGTCCACTTTCATACTTTTGCATATGGCTGTCCAGTTTTCACAGCAAACTTTTCTGAAGAGCTTATTCTTTACCCATTTAGTGGATTTGGCTCCCTTGTCAGAAATCCATTGGTTATAGATGTGTAAAGTTTTTTCCTGCACTTGCATTTTTAGTCCATCAGTCTATATGTCTGGTCTTGTGCTAATACCATACTGTTTTGATTATTGTAGCTTAGTAAAAAAGCTTTGGAATTGTGACGTGTGAGTTCTCTAACTTTGTTCTTTTTCAGATAGTCATGCTATTCAGGGTCCCTTCACTTTCCATGTGAATTTGATGATTAGCATTTTCATTTCTGGAAAGGTTATTAGAATTTTGGTTGGATTGTGTTAAATCTGTAAATTACTTTGAGAATTGACATCTTAATGATACCAAGTCTTTTAGTCTATGGGCATGGAATATCTTTCCATTTGCTTAGGTCTGTAATTTCTTTCAGTAATGATTTGTGGTTTTCTGCATACAATTCCTTTACATCCTTGGTAAAATTTATTCCTAAATATTTTATTTTTTTAGTTGGTATTATAAATGAAATTGTTTTCTTGATTTCCTTTTTGGATTGTTCATTGTGGGTATATAGAAATGCCACTAATTTCTGTATAATGGTTTTATACCTCACTACTTTGCTAAATTCACTTATTGGCTTGAGTAGTTCCTTTTAGATTCTTTTGGGTATTCTGTATATAGGATCATGTCATTTGTGAGTAAGGATAATTTACTTCTTCCTTTCCAATGTGGATGCTTTTTATTTCTTTTTCTTGCCTAATTGTTCTGCTTAGCACTTCCAGTACAATGTTGAATGTCAACAGAGATCGTGGGCATCCTTGTCTTGTTCCTGATCTGAGGGGGAAAGATTTCAGTCTTTCGCTATTGAGTATGATATTAGCTGTGGGTTTTTCATATATGTCTTTATCATAGGAGATTCCATTTCTATCCTGTTTTTTGGAGTGTTTTTATCATGCAGAGGTGCTATTTTGTCAAATGCATTTTCTGCATTCATTGAGGCAACCATATATTTTTTTTCTTATTCTATTAATGTGGTGTATTACACTGATTGATTTTCTTATGTTGACTACAGTTACATCCTGGAATAAATTCCACTTGCTTATAGTACATAATCCTTTTGATGTACAGTTGAGTTCAGTTTGTTAGTATTTTATTGAAGATTTTTGAGTCTACATTCATAGGGGATATTGGACTGTAATTTTCTTTTCCTGTAATATTTCTATCTGGCTTTGATATTAGGGTGATGCTGCCTCATGGAATGAATTAAGAAGTCTTCCCTTCTGTTCTGTTCAATTTTTTTTTTGAAGTGTTTGAGCAAGATTTGTCCTAATTATTCTTTAAATGTTTGTTAAAATTCACCAGTGAAATAGCTCATTTAAACAACCCAAACACATGGAGCCCAGAATGGGAATGAGGGCCTGTAATTCTGTACAGCTTAATGCAATGCCTGGATATATCCCAGATGTATATTAAGCAGATGATCAAAAAGTATTGGCAAAGTCCCTCGACGGATGGGAGAAAATATATGGAATTATTAAACTTTACTACTGAGGAAACCCCTGATACTGCTCAAACATTAGGAACTCCCAAGTCAATAGGCCAAGCCCTTGATCTTGAAGCTTGCTTTTGTGAAACTCATTTGTTTGATTGTTTGATAAGCCTACCTATAGTTATGCCTAACAGTTACTTCCAGAAGACCCCTTTGGTTGCTCAGATGTGGCCTCTCTCTCTCTCTAAGCCCAACTCTGCAAGGAAAATCATCACCTTCCCTCCATATGGGACATGACATCCATGGGTGAAAGTGTCCCTGGAAATGTGGGATATGACTCCCAAGGAGAGCCTGGCCCTGGTACTGTGGGATTGACAGTGCCTTCCTGACTAAAAGGGGGGAATAGAAGTGTATCAAATAAGGTATCAGTGACTGAGAGAGTTCAAATAGAGTTGAGAGGCTCCTCTAATGGCTACTCTTATGCAAGCTAGGCATTACTACCTATCATGGCTTGCCAAACCTCAACCAAAACTGTTCCTGCCAACTCTAAAGAATACTTTGTGTTTTATCTGAGATTCCACAGAGGTTTCATGCACTATGATTACTTTTCAGAATCCTACAATTTCCTGGTGGGTTCCTGGACCAAATAAGTCCTGAAACCCAGAGGGGCCAGCCTCTCCAGAACATCAACTAGGTCTATCCCCCATCCCATATTATCAACAACCCCTTCCAACATGAAAAAGTTTAGAATGGGCATAGCCCAAATAATCCTAAAGAGTTGGAGAAAGATCAAAGGAGATGGTGATGTTATAGAAAGAAGGTGGGATTTAACAAATGAGTGTGAGTTCTGAATCATTATACTGATATTTCTTTTAGTCTCCAGTGTTTTGGAGCAGCTAGAAGTAAAAATCTAAAATTGTGTAATTGTAACCATACCAAACTCTGAAATCTGTTCTATTACTAATTGTTGCTGTGTGCTTTGAAATGTATTGCCTTTTTGTATCTGTTATTTTTCACAATAAATAAATAAATAAATAAATCACCAGTGAAGTCATTTGTTCCTGGAATTTTATTTGTTGGGAGGTTTTTCATTATTGAATCAATGTCTTTACTTATTAACCTGGGTCTCCTGCTGGGCAGGCGCGAACTCTGCCACTGAGCCACTGTGGCCTGCCCTGTGCATCACTGTTTTATGTATTCCTTATTAGTCCTTAGATTATAATAATTAACATGGAATTAATTCAAATCCAAAAGATCTGAAGATTTTAAGGACTCTAGAAATACATGGCTAGATATTCTCTAGAACCTTGCTGCTCAGAGTGTGACCCTTGGACTAATCAGTATTGCCTGGGAAATGGTGAGACCTGCAGACTTCAGTCTCACAGGAGACTGAAGTTTCTTCTGTTTCTTCTTGGGTCTATTTAGGAAGTGTGTGTCTTTAGGAATTTGTCCATTTCATTTAGACTGTATAATTTTTTGGTGACAATTGTTCAAAATTTCCTCTTTTGATTCTTTTTATTTCTGAATGGTCAATAGTGATGTCTACCCTTTCATTTCTGATTTTTGCTATTTGCTGCCCTCTCTCTTTTTTCTTTGTTAGTTTAGCTAAAGGTTCATTCATTTGATTGGATTTTTCAACCAACCAACTTTGGATTAGTTTATTCCATTGTTTTTTTATTCTCTATTTCATTCATCTGTGCTCTAGTCTTTAGTATTTCCTTCCTTCTGTTCACTTTGGGCTTGGTTAGCTACTCTTTTTAGATCCTCTTGGTATGAAATTAGATTACTGATTTGAGATCTTTCTTCTTTTTTAATATGAGCATTTAGAGGTATAAATTTCTCTGTCACTGCCTTTTCTGTATCCCATAACTTTTGGTATGTTTTGTTCTCATTTCATTTGTCTCAAGGTATTTTTCATTTCCCTTGAGATTTCTTCTTTGACCTATTGATTGTTTAAGAGTGTATTGTTTGGTTTCCATGTATTTGTGAATTTTCCAGTTCACCCTTTATTCTAGTTTGCTAGCTGCTGGAATGCAATATACCAGGAACAGAATGGCTTTTTAAGAGGGGAATTTTTAAAAGGGGAACACAGTGAGTTTCTCTCTCATCTGGAAAGGCACATGGTAAACATGGTCAAGGTTCCTCTCTCATCTGGAAGGTCACATGGGAAACACGGCATCATCTGCTAGCTGCTTCTCCTGGCTTCCTGTTTCATGAAGCTCCCCAAGAGGCATTCTCCTTCATCTCCAAAGGTCGCTGGCTGGTGGACTCTGCTTCTTGTGGCTATGTCGTTCTGCTCTGCTCTCTCTGAATCTCTCATTCTCCAAAATGTTTCCTCTTGTATAGGACTTCAGAAACTAATCAAGACCCACCCAAATAGGTGGAGACATGCCTCCAGCTAATCCAGTTTAACAACTACTCTTTATTAAATCACATCTCCAGGGAGATGATCTGATTACAGTTTCTAACATACAATACTGAATAGGGATTAGAAGAAACGGCTGCCTTTATAAAATGGGATTAGGATTAAAGCATGGCTTTTCTAGGGTACATACATCATTTCAAACCAGCACACCCTCTTTATCAGTTTCTAGCTTCCTTCCACTGTGGTTGGAGAAGATACTTTGTATGATTACAATCTTTAAAAATTTACTGAGACCTGTTTTGTGACCTAACATATAATCTATTTTAGAGAATGATTGTATACACTTGAGAGTAGTGTGTACTCCTGTTATTGAATAAAGTGCCCTATTTAGGTCTACTAGGTCTAATAGGTTTATAGTATTATTGAAGTCCTCAATTTACTTATTGATACTCTATGTAGATGTTCTACTCATTTTTAGAAGTGCTATATTGAAGTCTGCTCCTATTAGTGTAGAACCCTCTATTACTGTCTTCTAATCTGTCAATGTTTGCTTCATATATTTTGGAGCATAGTCATATCTTCCTGAAGAATTGATTCTTTCATCAATGTATATTGTCCTTCTTTGTCCCTTTTAATAGGTTTTTGACTTAAAGTCTATTTTGTCTTATATTAGCCTTACCACTGCTGCTCTCTTTTGATTACTATTTGCATGGAATATTTTTCTATCCTTTCACTTTTAGCCTAATTTCAGCCAATTCCTTTGAATTTAAAGTGTGTCTCTCTTGTAAGCATCATAGAATATTGATCATGCGTTTTTATCTTCCAACTTCTGATTTTGGACTGCAGAGTTTAACCCTTTTACATTTAAAGTAATTGCTGATAATGCAGCACTTTATTCTGCTATTTTACTCTTTGGTTTTTTAAAGTCTTTTACCTTTTTTTTGTCCCTCATGTCTTTCATTGCTGCCTATTTTATTATTTAGTTGACATTTTATAGTGACCCCTTAATCCCATCTCATTTCATTCTGTACATATTTTCCCTGATATTTTCTTTGTGGTTGCCATGTTACATTTAACATCTTTTATCTATTATAATCTTATTTGGTTTGATCCCAACTTAGCTGCAATAGCACACACAGACTATGATTCTATACCCCTCTGTCCCATCACCTTTATGTATTATTTTGTCACAAATTACTTATTTATGTATTATGAGTCCAAAACCATTGACTTACCACTACGTTTTAATGCATTTTTTATGCATGTGCTTTTAGATGCTGTAGGAAGTAAAAAGTAGAGTTACAAACAAAAAAACAATGGTACTAACATTTATATTTGCTTGTATTGCTATCTTTATTGGACATCTTTATTCTTCATGTAGCATTGATCTATTATCTACTGTCCTTTCCTGTACCTGAAGAACTCCCTTTAGCAGTTCTTGTGTGACTGGTCTTGTAGTGATGAACTCCCTTAGCTTTTGTTGATCTGGGAATAAAATTTTTGCTTGGCAGTTTTTTTCTTCCAGCGTTTCAATATGTGCTGCCATTGACTTCTTTCCTCTATGGTTACTGATGAGAAATTGGCACTTAATCTTATTGTGGCTCCTTTGCATGTGATACATTATTTCTTTCTTGTGGCTTTCAGAATTCTCTCTTTACATTTGGCATTTGGTAGTTTGACAAATGTGGGTCTTGGTTTGGGTCTATTTGGGTTTATTGTGCTTGGAGTTGGTTGTGCATCTTTGTTGTGTATATTCATCTCTTCCATTAAATTTGGCAAGTTTTAGCCATTATTTCTTTGGCTATTCTTTCTGTCCCATTCTCTCTCCTCCTTCTGGAACTTCCACAATGTATATATTGGTATGCTTGATGGTGTTCCATGTGTTCCTCAGGCTGGGTTCACATTTTTCCTTTCTTCTCTCTCTGTTTCTCTCTTTTTTTTTTTGTTCCTCTGACCGAATAACTTCAATTTTTCAATTGTCTTATCTTCAAGTTCATTGACTCTTTCTTCTGCCAGCTTCCATTTACTGTTGAACCTCTCTAGGGAAATTTTTATTCCTCTTGCTCTGGTCTTCAGCTCTATTTGGTTCCTTTTCATACTTTCTGTCTCTTTATTGATATTCTCTTTCTGTTCACCTATCATTTTCCTGATTTCCTTTACCTCTTTTAGCATATTTAGGAGCATTTACTATAAGTTTTTGTTTGGTATATTCCAGGACCTATCTGGTCCTCCTACTTGATGCCTTCTAATGCCTTTTCCAGCTCCTTTGTTTGGGTCATCATTTCCTATTTCTTTGTATGCTTTGTAATCTTGTGTTGCAACCTGGATATGTTGATGTTTTAATGTGTTATCCCTGGAATTCAGATACTGAGGCATCTGTTCCATAGGCTGGTATCCTCATAGTGCTATTATAGAGATTTCCTTGAATCCCAGCAAGTAATTTTAAAAACCCCCACAAAACAACAAAGAAAAAATCTTTGCAAATCAAGTTTTTGCAAATTAGCCTATGTGTGTGCTCTCCTTTAGAACTTAGCTATCCTAATAATGAGTTTAGAGAACAGCCTGAGTTAAAAGCATTAGGGTCCTCCCTACTCTTTTCTGTGCATGCATCTTTTTCCCTGCCCCTAGCAATTCCCCTATTTTTTACATGGCTACAAGTATCCCCATTCTTCTAGGAAGCATTGTTTCCTTATGGTCCCAAATGCCATACTGTATGTCCCACAGCAGATGCCCCTTTGCCCCAAGCAATTGTGCTTTGACTCTTCTCCTATGGCATTCTGTCCAAGATCTCTGTGAACCACATCTATATACAGGATAGGGTCTGGGATGGTGAGCCTGAGACATGTGTCCTGGTTCAGTCCTTTAGCTTCCCACCAGACAGATTGACTCAGACATACACGCAACCTAGAATGATCACAAAGATTAGTTTGCTACCTACCAGACTGGGACCAAGGACCCACACTGGGGGCACAGGCCAGCTCTGTACCAAGTTGGTGAAGTGATATGGGAGGAGCCATAAAGGGTACCATGAAAGCATACTGTTTTTAAGTCATCATTTGCTTGACTGGGCTCGCACCCAGTACTGTCTGTCTGTCTATCTATCTATCTATCTATCTATCTATCTATCTATCTATCTATCTATCTATCTATCATCTGTGTTGGTTTGAAATGATGTATGTACCCTAGAAAAGCCATGTTTTAATCCTAATCCCATTTTGTAAAGGCAGTCGTTTCTTCTAATCCCTATTCAGTATTGCATGCCTGAAACTGTAATTAGATCATCTCCCTGGAGATGTGATTTAATCAAGAGTGGTTGTTAAACTGGAAACTGGATTAGGTGACGACTTGTCTCCACCCATTTGGGTTGGTCTTGATTAGTTTCTGAAGTCCTATAAAACAGGGAACATTTGGGAGAATGATAGAGATTTGGAGAGACCAGAGAATGCTGCAGCACCATGAAGCACAGAGTCCCCGAGCCAGCGACCTTTGGAGCTGAAGAAGGAAAACACCTCCCAGCGAGCTTCATGAAACAGGAAGCCAGGAGAAGAAGCTAGCACTTGATGCCATGCTTGCCATGTGCCCTTCCAGATGAGAGAGGAACCCTGTCTGTGTTCACCATGTGCCTTCTCACTTGAGAGAGAGACCCTGAACTTAATCGGCCTTCTTGAACCGAGGTATCTTTCCCTGGATGCCTTAGATTGGATATTTCTATAGACTTGTTTAATTGGGACATTTTCTCGGCCTTAGAACTGTAAACTAGCAACTTATTAGATTCCCCTTTTAAAAGCCATTCCATTTCTGGTATATTGCATTCTGGCAGCTAGCAAACTAGAACACTATCTTTCTTTCTTTTTCTATCTATCTATCTATCTATCTATCTATCTATCTATCTATCTATCTATCTATCTATCTATATCTGTCTATCTACCTACTCCTTAAATTTAAGTTGCAGGCAAGATATAATGCACTTTTGCCACTAAATACTTCTGAGTCTGTTTCCTAAAAACAAGATTATTCTCTTCTATAAACATAGCATAGTTATCAAAATTAGGAAATTAACATTCATACAATATTAATTTTTAATCTACAGACTGTATTCATATTTTGCCCTTTGTCGCAAAAAATGTACTTTATAGCCAAAGAAAATCCTGCATTTTTACATTGCATTTAGTTGTCATGTCTATTTAGTCTCCTTTAATGTAGGACAATTCCTAGTCTTTCTTTGTTTCCCATAACATTGACATTTTTGAAGAGAATAGGCCAGTTGTTTTTTTACAAAATAATGTTATTGAGGTATAATCTTCACACAGTGGAATTCATCCTTTTTTAGACATACAGTTTTCAGGACAACCATAGTCTTCAGTTTGGGTCTCTCTTATGTTCCCTTATGATTACATTCAGGTTACACTTCTTTCACAGAAATATCACTGAGGGATTTTGCATTCTTCTCAGCACATCGTATCGGGAGACACATGATATTGATTTGTCCCATTACTAGCAATATTAACTTTGATCTCTTCCTTAAGGTGCTTTCTGCCAGGTTTTTCTACTGTGAAGTTTCCTTGTTGTTTTCTGTGGTAATTTATATTTATCTTATGGGGATGTACTTTGAGATTGTTTAAATATTATTATCCTCAAACTTTCACCCACCATTTTTTCCTCCAAAAGCTTACCTGAAAGTCATTAATATGGTGGTTACCAAATGGTGATTTCCTACTTCCATCACTCCTTTACATTTGTTATTTGTCTTTCTACCATTAGAAAGAGAACCTCTGCATTAATTAACTGAATGTAGACTTATTCATCCTTATTTTGTTCAGTAGGTTATGCTCCTTTTTTATCATTATTTATTCATCATTGTTTATTTTAATATTCAAATTATCTCAGCTTTGTCTCTTTCAAGCTGGGCCAAATTTTGACATGTCCTTCTAATTTTTTTAGTACTTCCTTACCTTCTGGCACACCAAGATGTTCCACTTTCATCTTGTACTTTCTGTGCCCAAGCCCAAGAATTACCCATTTTTCCAAAGAATGGTGCAGTTTTCTGTAGAGGAAGTAGGAATTAAATGACCCCTGAGGTCATTTCAATCTTGATATTCTTTCTGAATTCACGTGACTAGAACCAGAAAGTGGAGATTTCAGATGTAAAATTTTAATCAGTATATTTATCTAGCTCTTTTTAAAATTTAATTTGTAGAATTAAAAAAATACAAAAAAAGTCAAACTATAAAATTTAGGAAATAAGAATTTTCAAAGGAAAAAAATGGAGACTAAGGAGAAGAAAACAGTTATGCCAGCCAAAAAAGTTGCCCAGAAAAAACTTGGCATTCAGCATTCTAGCAGCCAAATTAAAGAAGGAACTTCACAGGGAGAAGATGTCCATGCTTATAGAACACCTTCAGGGGCTCTGAACTGCTGGCAAAGGCAGGCCCAGCAACAAGGGTCAGGGCTCCCTTTCAGCCAGCCAGAAGTAGACTGCAGAGAAGAATCGGAGGGCCAGGATTCTCTTCTGAAAACACTTTTGGGGATCTTCTACCTCTTAGGCCAGAGCTCAGCTGAGATTCCACCATTAGATGGAACTGGTATGTAAGGGCCCCTTAGTCATTCCTTCCTTCATTCATTTACACTCTCATTCCATGATGTGGTATTGAATACTTACTAGAGGCCATGCACTCACTAGGCCCAAGGGAGGCAAAGATAACTCCGGTTTAGACCCTGACCACAGCTTTGGTAGTCAAGGAGGCATGACTGTGAATGATGCGTATACCAGATAAATACTAAACATGCCATCTGAGGTGCTGTAGGAATTGAGAGACAACAGTGAGGTGTCTTCCTAGATGGAGGAGTCTTCATGAAGGAGTTGTTGCTTTATAAAAAATATGGAACTTCAGATCTGCAAAAGACTGTGAAGAAAACCAGGCCAGTAGCACCACTGGATATTTGACTCTTCTCTGCTACTGGACCTTGTGGATGAATCATCACTTGATCGAAATAGGGAAAACTAAGAATATGCAAATGAAGAGAGTTATCCATATGTGACTAGGTGTTCCACAGTTCCTTCACTTATTCATTCATTTATTCAACAATATTTATTGAGGCTCTAGTATGTTCTCAGGACTGTGCTGGATCCTGGGTATACAGTAATAGGCAAAAATGCACTCAATTTTCTGTCCTCACAGAGCTTAAGGTCTGATGTGAGAGACAGACCTTGGTCAGATTAATTGAAAAATCCATGCATTATTCAAAATGCTCTAAGTGCTAAAATGATATGTTCCCAGAACTTCCAGAGCAGGAGGTCAGGGATGGGTGCCTTTAGGAAGTGTCAATTAAGCTGACAGCAGAAGGAAGAGTAGAGGTCACTAGAGCATTCCAGGCAGAGGGAACAGTGTATGCAAAGCCTCAAGATGGGAGGGGTCAGAGTGATCTGAGGAGTAACAGGCTGGTGTGACTGAGGACTGAGAGCAGGGGAAATGTTTGTGACACATGATGAGGCTGGAGAGGTGGACAGGGGCTAGGTGCAGGCCGTAGTAAGGGGTCTTCTAGAGAGGCAGAGAGGAAGGGCAGAGAGGTGGAGCTGAGCTGATTGGATCACAAAGGCAGGGTAGAAGTGAGAATCTAGAACAATTGCTCTAAGAAGTGAAGGAGGCTGAAGGCAAGCTGGGGACAAAATAATGAAAAAAATGGGGAAGCTGGAAATAATAAAAATAGCATTCCCATTTGTTGCAGCTCCATATGGCCTAGGAGGAAACCAAGTCTCAGAGACCTTAATGATAGAACACAGGGTAAATGGAAGGCATGGTTAATATCTAATCAGCTGAAAATACCTTATTTCTTACTATCCTACAGAAACCGTCTCTCCCACCTGAGGAGATATATACAAGAACGTTCATTGCAGCAATGCTTGTAATTGCAAAACATTGAAACAACGTAAATGTTCATTGTTTTACGGGAATCTGTGGTACACTCTTACCATGGGACACCATGTAATGTTGGAAGAAAGGACCAGATTTCTGTGTGCTGATGTAGAAGTCCTCCAAGGCATATGGCTGAAAAAAGCATGAGACAGAACACATGAAGGATGGTATTATTACTATAAATAGAAAAAAGCGGTCCTCAAAAAAAAAATACTACTCTCTCACCCATGTGGGTATATCTGTAATACTTAAATGCCCAGAAAAAAGCTGGAAGGCTTCAGAGCAAACTGAAGCAAAGTGGCTATCTGGGGAGAGGGCAAGGTTCTGGGATTAGGGTAGGATCAAGGGGGACTTCCCACTTTTTGTATAATGTTTCAATTTTTTCATGGAAATTTCAAAACATATGCAAAAATAGGACAGTTTAATAACCCCCTAAGTATATGTCAGCCACTCATCCTCTGCATTGTTTTGAAGCAAATCCAAGATGTCATATTCCATTCATAAATATTTCAATTAAGTATCTATAAAAGATAAGGACTTTTAAAAATGTAACCACAATATCATAATCACACTAAAAGTATTAATAATTATTCCTTAGGAACATTGCATACACCATCAGTGTTCACGTTTCCCTGATTGGCTTGTAAATTACAATTTGTTTGTGCAAATCTGGATCCAAAAAGGTCCCTCGTTGCAATTGGTTGATGTCTCATGTCTTTTTGTGTATTTTTGCCAGTGCATCTCTAAGATAGTTAGACGTGATTTTGTTGGATCAAAGCGTAAGGGCCTGTGCAATTTTACTAAATGTTATCACATTCTCCTCCTTTTGTTATCACAACCCTTTGTACTATTTTGCATTCCCAATGGCACTCAGTGAGAGTACCCATTTCTTCACAGCCTCCCCAACAGACTATATTGTCAAGCTCGTGGATTTTGACAGTCTGACAGAGGAGAAATGCTATCTCATTGTAGTTTGCATTTCTTTAAATTAAGTTGAAAAAGAAGATGGGGTCAGGAAGAATCCTGAGTCTACAGAGAAAAGAAATTTGCATAGAAAAAATATTGCCAACTAACATTCAGCACATATAATTATTTTATTTTACTGAATTCTCAAACAGTCCTACAAAGAAAGTAGCATGATACGTTTTAAAGGGAGGAACTGAGGCACAGGAGGGTTGAGTAAATTTGTCTAGGGTCACACAGCAAGGACGTGAAAGAGCCAGGATTTGAACCTCAGTGGTCTGTGTTTAGAAATTGCTTCTGGGCTACCTAACCTACAAGACACTCCAAAACTGGAATGGGAATGTCCTCCTAGATCCATTCCTGCTTTCTTACTTGGAGCCAACATTAGACCTTCTGGAAATAGCTGTTTTTCTTTCTAAGCAGTTTTAAGGACCAGGAGAGGGCTATCACAGGTCATTCCTAGTCCCCTGGCAATTTGAATGAGCAAGACGTTTGGAGGGCTCAGGCCAAAGAAGTGCAGCCCTGGGAGATGAGACACAAAGCTCAGGGTTCCTGCAAGTGCTTCTGCTGCATAATTCAGAACCCCTAAATTTATGTTATTAGAAAACATGTTTTTCCCCCTTTCCTCCTCCTGTTTTTTGAAGAAGAGATGAAAATAAGACAGGGATGGGCTTTAGAAAAGAGGAGTCAACCAGAATAATGAACCTGTCAAATGCAGACTTCCAAATGAGAGTTCCTCCGTCCAACACTTTTCTTTGAATTTACTGATATATTCATTGCTTTGCACACTTCACCTTCCACATAAAATATCTGATTTTAGCCTGACAACATTACTCCAGCAAGTGTGTCAACTCTTGCCCTAGCCATTCCTTGGAGGAGGGAGCTGAATTACAGGTCATCATCTTGGGGACTCTCCGAGGCCGGACGGCTCCTGACGAGGGCTCAGGGCCTAGACTGCAGTTCCTTTGGTCCCAAGTAGGGAACGTTAGCCAGGACCCTCCACAAAGAGGATTGTGCTGAGGTTTGAATATTAGAGAAAAAAATTGCTGAGGGAGCAAAGGGGGAGACATGCAATCGGGTGATTGAAAATGAACCGAAGCCATGCACAATGGTCTCCCCCATAAATGCCCATGTGTGAACACACGCATGGCCACACCTCACACTGGATGTGAGCCGGCACTGTGACTTCAGAGCTCTGTGGTTTGGGGAGGTCACTTATCTCCTCACATCTCAGTCTTTTCCTCTGGAAGTTGGGGGCCAGTACTCCTTCTGGGGATGGGTTGATGTGAAGTTGGAGGTGAGTGCAGAGGGCCTGACAGCATGGGAAGTGCAGGGCCTGGGGTACAGAGGTGCTCAGGAAAGCTGATGGAAGCTGATGCAGTGAACTTCATGGAGTGCTAGAGGTGACAGGATCTTGGAGGTCCAGTGTTCTCTCTTCTCATTGCCCTTGGGAGGAGTGGATGAGGAGCCTTGGGACCTTTGGTTTGAGCCCTCATTGCCTGTCAGACTCGGCCAGCCCATACCCTCCAAACATACATGGACTTTCATACTTGTGTGTCTTCAGCTCACTGCTGTTTCCTTTCTACAAGGGCCCAGCCCCAAACCCCAGGACACACACTTATTAGAAAACAACAAAAAACTGTTTCTGGGCCTTTGTCTTAGAACTATGTTTTAGATCGCTTGTTTTTCTTTAGCAGGTTGGTTGTGGTATTTTTTCCCACTCTCCATTCCATCAATCAAGAGCGCCTGTAAAAATTTGGTTCGGAGTTGTAAAGACAGAGGTCAGTTTAGTAGAGAATCCTCAACTCCCTCATGCACCTTCTCCCCCCAAAACCTAACAATGACATATTCTACTTCCCTTCCCCCAAATCTAACAACCTGGCCTCTTCTCTTTCCAAGGGCTTTGGGAGAAAGCTGGAGAGTCAGTCTGGGCTTTGGCAGGACTTCAGATTCTGGTTTTATTTTTCCAGTACAAGCTCAATAATTCTTGAGATCCAAATTTAGAAGCATGTAAGGAGAACTCTGAGAAATCAGTAGTAAGACAGCCAGGCTTTTGAATTTTTTTTTTCCCCAAGCAATCTAATAAAACAATTGCATTGTCATTTCCCAAGGCCAATCATCAGCTTTTAATAGCTTAAGTGAGCTGTTTAAAAGGCTCCTCAAATTGTGCTCCTCCAAGCTTGCACACGTTTGGGTGTAGGGATGAAAGGAGAGGAAGAAGAAAGGGGTCACAGAGATGATGGAGAGGTGGGTTCAGTCCCAGTAACTTGGGTGCAGGAAAGGAGCCAGCTCAGGGGTTAGCTTCTCTCCAGACTACCCAGGGATGCTTGTGGGAGCATTGTTTCACCCTTTTAGACCAGATCTAAATAGCCTCTGGGATCTGAGAGTAGGTCACCAAATCTATCTCCAAACACGCCATTGGGTGCACCCTCTACCTTGGACATCTGTAGGGAGGTGAAAGAGAAAGCAGGGTTGGAGAACATTGATAAAAAATGCGAGTGGGAGAGTTGAGAGGGAGAGGCCTTGAGCATTTACTTAATAAACGAAGTAGTTTAAGAGAATGAGGAGGAGGAAGGAGAGATAAGTAAAAGGAAATGGCCATGGGGAGTCCAGGCTCCAAGAACAACCAGGACTTGTGTATCAGGTAGCTTTATACTGATAATCACCATCCTAGTTATGGTAATGCTAATGGTATCCAACACTATTCATCATTCCGGGGAAAACAGAGAGTCAGCAAGGTTAAGCCATCGGTGTGAGTTCACCTAGTTAGTAAGGGCGATTTGCATCCAGTCAGTCTGAATCCATAACCCGTGATCACAACCACAGCTGTTATTTTGCATACCACTTGAGGGCAATATGACAATTTTAGGAAAATCCAGATACACACTATGTAAAGAAGAAAATAAAAATACCTGACAACCCACCTCACAGTCACAGTTGTGTGAGCATTTTGGTCCATGTGACAGAGACTGCAGGTGTCCACCAAAAGCCTTTCTTTCCTTTTTCCATAGAAGGAGAAAGGTTTTCATAGAAGGCTGCCCACCTGGATGACCTTTTCCAGCCTCCCTTTTACCTAAGTGTGAACACGGGCCGTGGTTCTTACCTGTGGGACATGAGTGAATGGAACATGAGTCGAGCCTAAGTGAGACATCATGTGCTTGGGTCAGAAACAGGGAACTGACTTCTCCACCCTCTCTTTTCTCTTCCTGTTGCTGGAACCTGCATGTGCAGCCACCCAGCTTCAACCATGCTCATGAGGACAGTGCCTGGTGGGGGTGGAGCAGAGAAGGGAAGAAAGGATTGGCGGAGGGGGGGGCTTGCCACTTGCCTTGAAACTGTTATGTGAAAAAGAAATACATTTCTTTGTTCTTCAGGCCTCTGTATTGCAGCATCTTTTTGTTATAACAGCTTTCCGTACCTACTACATATATTTCCTTTTAGTTTCCTTTTTTATGTATATATAAACAGCCATTTAAAAATATCCAAATTCCTTTTAGGTATTTGTGCTTTTCCTTATATTTTATGATCCTCCTTCGGTATCAGTGAGTCCAGATTCACCATCTAATTCCAGGGCAATATTAATCAAACACGATGAGCAAACCGCAAAGCTCCAATTCTATACCTCTTTGGTTTGAGAAGACCTTCAGTCCCAGGCACTCAGTGGGCAGAACCGGTTCCCATAGAATCATCAAATATTTCTGAAGTTCTTAAGATCACCTCCCTTGCCCTTGTTTCTTGTGCTATGGTGTGCAAGGCCTAGTTTTCCTAGCTTCCTTATTCTGAGGACTTCTGTCAGCAATATGTCCTAATTGGGGTTCACTGTTTCTATTTCGTAGATGAGGACGTTGAGACTCAGAGAGGACCTCGTTCTCTGGGTCCTTTACTGTTCAAGAATCCACACCTGGTCAAGGATGAACTGTGACCCGTATGGGAGCCAGACCTCGTGCTCAGCTACTTTGATTCCAAGATCAGTGCTTTTCTAAAAATAACTTTTGTTGTTTTGTTCTTACCTTCTCAAAAGTATTATGTATCCTTTGTATACACTGTCTCAGCATAGTAGTCAGAATGAGCCTTTTAAAACATGTCATAAAAAGACAAACAATCAAATTAAAAATGGGCAAAGGATTTAAATGTACATTTCTTCAAAGGAGATGTACAAATGGCCAATAAACACATGAAAAGATGCTTAATGTCATTAGTTAAGGGAAATGCAAATCAAAACCATGCTGACCATAGCACTCCACACCTTCTGGGATGGCTACCCTGAAAAAAAGGATGTGGAGAAATCAGAACCTCATATATTGCTGGTAGGAATTTAACATGATGCGATTGCTGTGGAAAACAGTTTGGCAGCTCCTAATAATGTTAAACACAGAGCTACCATAAGGCCTAGTAATTCCAGTCCTAGGTATATATCCAAAAGAATTTGAAAACATATATCCACACAAAAACTCATTTGTGAATGGTCATAGTAGCATTATTTGTAATAGCCAAAAGGTGGAAGCAATTCAAAGGCCCATCAGTTGACGAATGGATAAACAAAAGTGCTATATCCATGCAATGGACTATTATTCAACCATGAAATGAAATGAAGTTCTTATGCATGCTACAACATGGATGAACTTTGAAATCTTCATGGTAAGTGAAAGAAGCCAGATGCAAAAGCCCATTTATATCAAATATTTAGAATAGGCCAGTTCACAGTGACAGAAAGCCAGGGGCTTGGAGGGTGTGGGAAGTGACTGTTAATGGGTACAGGATTTCTTTGTGGGATGGGAATGTTCTGGAGTTAGGAGTGGTGATGGTTGTACAACCCTATGAATAAACTAAACATCATTGAATTTTACACTTTAAATGGGTGAATTGTGTGGTATGCGAATTATAGTTCAATAAAACAGTTAAAAATGAGTTGAATCCTGTCACTCCTCTGCTCTGTACCCTCCAAAGGTACCCTGCTTTCATCAGAGTAAGATCCACATCCCTGTGATGCCCTGTCAGGCCGTGGGTGACCTGGATCCTCACTCTGCTCATATGGTCTCCTCACTGTTTGCAAGATGTACCAGGCACACTCCCACCTCAGGGCCTTTGCACTGGCTTTCCCCTCTGCTGGAGAAGCTCTTTCCTCAGGCACCTCCTGTAGGGCCCTCATGTTGTCTGAGTTACCTTGTCATGGAGGACATCCCTGGACACTCTGTTTAAAATGACAACAGCATGCCCACTTGGCCCTCCCCACCAGGTTCCCCCTTTATTGTTTTACCTGTATACTTCATTGCCTTCATACTGTGTTACTTACTGTTTTATTGTATTTATTATCTGGCTCTGTTTACTTTGAAGGCAGAAAATTTCTCTGTCTTGATCACTGTTGTTTCCCGTCACCCAGAACAGTGCCTGGCACATAGCAGTGCTCAATAAATATTTGTTGAATGAATGATTAAAAATATATTTGCCAGAGACCCAGGTTCAATTCCCAGTGCCTGCCCATGCAAAAAAAAAAAAAAAGTTATAAAAATAGATGGGCCACATATTTACTGAGTACCTGTTATAATGAGAGGTAGGCAGGATGGATCAAAAGCACTGGTGTATCCTGGGTCCAGAGGGGCCAGGGGGATGGGGAAAGGCCAGGCCTGGCATCGGGGAAGGTTTGGAATCTGACCGTGGAACACAGCAGGGAAGGGATTTCAGGCCGAGGGAAGAGCCCAAGGAAGGAGGAGTGCCTCAGTGGGCAGGTGGGGAGGCAGGCAGGGGTGGTTTCTGTTCAAAATTCTTACTGATTTCATTGTGGGCACTGAGTCTAGGTTTGCCTCTATTAAGAGCTGTTCCACTGGCAACAATATATACCCCTGAAACTAGAAGGAAGAAGCTGTGCTTTCTGCATAATGCAAATGTAATTAATCACGTCTACAATGGTTTATAATTTAGTATTTTTTTCATTGTTAGCAGTCTAATTAAATTCATTTAAGCTTTATAAGAAGTTATTTTAGAATTTTTCTTTTTACCCCCACTGGTATAGTGCTGAAAACTCACAATAAATGTCTCCAGGTGGTTACTGCTGTTTTCAAAATTAATCTTAAAGGCTATTCAAGTGAAAAATATCATTGCGTTACTACAACTGAAATTAGCCATAGAGGAAATTGGAGACATGGTTCTTGTTTCTTCTTAAAGACTTTACTGTGCTTTAAAGAACTAAGATGGGCATTCTGGTGAGCTGGGGCAGTGCTGCTTGGCACGGGCTTCACCCAGGAGGCCTCTTAGATGTCAGTGCCTGCTTCTAGGACACACTTCTGCTTGGGTCTTCAACTGTGTGATTTGGAAGCAAAGACACATTGATCGTGATCTGTCTCTCAGATGAAAGCTCATTTCCTGATCCATGGTGCAGAGCTCATTGTAATGATGTAATAAGTTAGAAATGTGTGGTGCTCATCCCCTTTGCGAATGCTCTCCTCCCCGAGTTCCCAGATTCTCGATTAATGCCAGAGAGAAATGATCTAAAATCAAGATTTCAAAAATCTATTAATAATCTTGGAAATGCAAATTAAAGCAACAATAAGATGACATTATTATTCCCATCAAATTGTCAAAAATGTATATAAATGATTACTAGTCAGTGCTGGAGTGGTACTGGCAGACCCAGGCATTGGTATGAACTTTCTGGAGAGTAATTTAACACTTAATATCAAGAATCTGCATTTCAGATAACTTTCTTTTTGAGGGGAATTTTTATATAACCTTTGAACCAGAAATCCTAGTCCTAAAACTGCACCTTACAGAAATATGGATCCAAAGCCAAATATTTAGGTAAAAGGGTTTCCATTTGTCTGGTTATTATTCATCAAAAGTTTTTTTTTTGTAGAAACGTTTAATGCATTCTTTCCTATTTTGTTTTGTATGTGATGATTCCCTTTGACTCCCCCAAAGGAGCCCAGGTGGAAATGCCAGCTAAGCTCTTTGAGAAGAACATTGTAGGTGCTCAGAGGTCAGCCCGTGGATCAGACAGCCTGGGTTCCAGGCCTGCCCCGGCATTTATTAACTTTTATGTAACCTTGGGCAAGGCTCCTCCATTTGTTTTCTTCATCACTATTACCTATTCTCTGGCTTATGTTCTACCCACCCCAGACCGGAGCGCTGGCTGCTCATGGGCGGGAACCTAGCCAGGGCTGTTCACCAAGGTCTTTAAAATAGCTCAGACTACTGATTTCCTGGCCTTTCTGGGCCTCGGCTTCTCAAACACCTGGGGACGATAATAATACCTACCTGCCTGGCATTCGCTTAGTTCAGTACACATTACGTGCTTAGAACAATGTCTGTCAGGTGGAAAATGCTCAATGAGCAATGAATAACATTGACATTTTGCCATCTTCCTAAATTACTGAGAATAACCTGGTAGGGAATCAGGTTAATGGAGAGAAGAGGAGGGATGACAGGACCTCTAAGGAGAGCATCATTTCTGAAGACTTTGACTTTGAATCCAGGACAGCTGTGTGAAATGGGGAATGGTGACTTCGTGGTCCAGGAGCTCCTCCCTTACACAGGGGTCCTAGGAAAGGGTCACTCTCTCTGCGGGGAGGTGAGTTGAGCTAAAACACCTTCAGTGGTGAACCCGGGCGGCAGTCTGAGACCTGGCTCCCCTTCTGGCTTAACCACGCTTTGGTGGGAACTGGCCAGGAGGGATGGTTTCCTCCCACTGACAGCCACTATTAAGGTCTTCCATGAACTTGCACCTTATTTTTTTTGCATGGGCAGGCACCGGGAATCAAACCATGAACTTGCACCTTAAACACATCAGTCGAAGGCTTTGCGAAGTCATTTGTATCTAATGACTCACATTAGTGGCTAGTTTGACAGGACTTATCTCATGGTTTCAGAGGCTAAAAGTCCAATATCAAGGCATTGGCAAGGCCAGGGTTTCTCCTCAAAGTCCTTAGCATCCTGGTGCTGGCTGGCCACAGTCTTTGGGGCTCCTCAGCTTGCATCTCTACTTTCCATCCCATGGTGATCTTTCCCTACTTGTGTCTGCTTTTCTGTTTTTGGCTGACTTCTTGCTTCTCTGGCTTCTTCTGACTAGCTGCACCTGAAATTCCTACATTTATAAGGCCTCCAGCCGTATGGATTAAGTCCCACCCTGATTCAATTTAGTCTCATTCAAAATAGGATCTTCAAAGACTCTATTCACAAAAGAGAACATACCTTAATCAGTAATAGCATCTTCAAAGGTCCTACTTACAAATGGGGTCGCACTTACAGGAACAGGATTTAAGACTTGATTATATCTCTATGGGGGACAGGATTCAATCCCCAAAAGTGGGTGAGACAAAAAGATTTTTGTTGATGCAACAGCAATTATTCTGGTTATTTTTCTAGAATTTATTTTTCTTTTTTCTCTCTCTCTCCCACCAGCCCCCATGATCTTGGTATCATAGATACTTGCTTTCATCTAGGATTTTTTTTGTTTTTCTTATTTACCTTGGTTATGTCTAGAATAAAAAAAAATATTATTAGGATCACAGGTCTTTTTTTTTTTTTATAAATCATGAGTATGTTCCATTGTCATGGAACAAATACCTGCATCCTATAAAATACAGTCTTTTCAGAGCAAGGCTCTTAAATCTCTGGGAGTTCTTTTTTCCACTTGTGCTTTGTTGCGCATGATCTAACAAGCGGCAATAATAGGATGCCCAGAATGGAGAGTCTGCCATAATGGAGAAGGCTGCCATAATAATGACCCATGAGAGGCGTTGACCTCCCGGAATCATTCCTCCCTCAGCTCTTTTAGCTCCTGTGGATGAATTCTGCCTTCTTCTCCTGCTGGCATTAATACCAGAAAAGGATCAATGCAAATGCATATCAAGTTGGTGTATTTTTGGAGACCCTCATGGAGCTGTTATCATTGTCAGACCAACTGTAGTGTTGTGTTTGAGTTTAATCTCTGGTTGCTGTCTTATTCAGTGCTATTTTTATTTTTTAGAGCGGTGTGGGCGGGTATATTGATGGCATGTTGATCACATTTCCAGACTGCCATGAGACCGGAAGTGGAGCTAATAGACTGGCTGAAAGAATAATGAGCCAAAGCAATATTGGCAGTCTGGGAAGCCAGGTCACATCATGTAACCTGGACCAGAACAGCAATAAATACAACATTCAGCATTTGGGTCCAAACACCAAGGCCACACAGACAGCAGAGAGGGGACACAGTCAGTCTGGGAAGGATTCATAAGCTGTAGTAAATTACAACCTTAAGGTGTGAGATGGCTTCCAAGAAAGTTAGTGAAATTTGGGTGTTTTTAGAAGGAGGAGGACCCAGCTCTGTTCTGGGTAGACATCACTGGGCACTTGTTTTGAGTTTTCTTTACTGTATCTGACAAACAGGGATTGTAGTGAGGAGAAAGGCCAGGAGGGTGGAGCTGAAGTGTCACATAATGCTCAGTGGAGGAAGCCTAGTCTCCAGAAGCTCTTGTGAGTTATGTTACTGCTTAAAGCATCTTCCATTACAACCTACAGAAAGCTCAATGAGCAGTGCTAAATAGCTTCATGATATTATCCCAGACCCCAGCTCTTTCTAGATATATGTTTTGTATCCTCATCACGTTGGCTTTTCTTCCTTTAGCTTGTCACCTCTTGGTACCAGGGTGATTGCCATAGCTCCAAATATGCTCTCACATCCATGTTCAAGGTAGGGAGAAATAGGAAGAGGAAGAGCTAGGAAGCTCTTCTCAAATATATTACTCTTTTGTCAGGAAGCAAAAATTTTCCCACAAGTTTCTTAGTAGGCTTCCCATTATATCTCAGTGGCCAGATTGTGTTACAGGGCTACCCCTTGACTCTTTAATGTCAAGGACTAATTAGCCTGATCCTTAGCGCTGGGGGAGGGGACTTCTTCCATCAAGCACATTGCTGCCCCACCTCATAACAAAAGAAGATCATTGTTCATTTAGCCTGGAAGAAGGGGAATGAGGAATGGTTGTCAGCTGGGCAGCCAAGAGTGTCTGCCACAGGGCATAACCTCACCTTTCAAATATTGGAAGAATAGTTATGCAAAGAGGGTTCATCTATGGGGCTCCAGTGGCAAAATTTGGGCAAACATTGTGCCAAGAAGTAGAAGTTATAAGGAGGCCAATTTTTCATTCTACTTGAGTCGAGATTTCTTGATAACTGTAGTTATCCGGAAATGGAAGTTACTATTTCAGTGGAGATGTGCAAGCAAAATTAGCATTCACCTGGTAGGATTGTCATAAAGGGGATTCCTGCACCAATGGGGAGGGGTAGATAGGGGAGCTTTTTATACCTGACTTTGAAGTTCCTTCCAAATCAGAGAGCCTATGATTGTAGTAATTAGTTTTCCTATTTGAATGCTCATTAGATAATTATGCTAATTGGAGGTGGTGTTTCTATAATTGCAAGTTGAACAGTATTTTTTATACATCATTGTATAAGATATAGATTTTGCCTCCGACCTGGGCCTATACTTTGTTTATGACTGTTACTTCTACAAGGACAAAGCTCATAACATGGGGAAGGGCTGGCATGACCCATCCCTCTGATGCAGAATGAGGACCTGGACCACAGAGAGAGAGAACAGCATGGGTGGGCTCACCATTCCTCCTCTTAACCTGCTTTTTCCTCGTCTAGGGACAGAAACCCCAGGGGAAGGGTCTGAGAGATGGCACGAACACTGGCCACACCTGGAAGCAGGCAGTCTGAGACCTAGAAGGTCTTGAAAACTTTCCCTCTAGGAATCATGGTCCAGGGACCCACCAGCTCTCCTGGGGAGGAGTAAGTCAGGGATGGAGAGAGGGATGGGAGGGTCCAGTTTCCCTTCCCATTTTGTACAGAGTGAAGAACAGGGGGAGAGAAAAATTTCTCCCTAACCCTAAAGGGAATTTTGCACCTTGCTTTTGTCATGAAAAATTATATTTTGATGCTTTCCCATGCCAGAACATAGAAATCCAATTTATCAAAATTTTTTGTGTGTATGGCTGTTTTGTATTCTGTGTAGATGGGCTGATGGAATTTGATCTCTATGTCTTCTGAGACCTACCCACCTCTATTTGTAATGCATCATTCCTGGAGGAGCCTTGAGCTGGCCCAGAGGTGCTGTGTCATAATGGAAATGTATGCTGTAAGCATAAGCCTCCTGAGAATAGTCTTTCAGAATTTGGTGCTTGTGTAACACTCCTGGAACCTCTTTGCCAAATGGGGGCTCTGTGCCTTCCATTAACAAGGATGGCTCCCAGAGTGTCTTTGAAGAGTTCCTGGGGCCTATGAAGGAAGCATAGCCAAGACTCTGGCCATCTTCAGTGGGCTGAGCATCTCTATGATTAGGAAAGGCAGGTGTGTAAAACCCTGGTTGACATCCCTGAATTAGTTTATCTTCCACCAAATGAAAGGTGTGTTCTTTCCTTTCAGGCCACTTCACTTTCTTGCCCCTTGCACAAGCTTCTATTTCATGTTCAACTTGCTCTTACACTGTGAACACTATAATTAGTGAAGTCTGTTTCATACGTTCCACTCTGTAGCAGGCTTAGATAGTCCTTCCTAATCTTTGCTTTGTTAAGGGTTCTTTTTGTTGTCATTTTTCTCAAATTAGATAAGTTGTAGATTTACAGAAAAATCATGCAAAAAATACAGAGTTCCCATGTGCCCTCGCATACATTCAGTTTTCCATATTATTAGCAATTCATTAGTGTAGTAGTTTGTTACAATTAATGAAAGTATATTATAATGATTGTACTATTAACTATAATCCATAGTTTACATTAGCATTCATTGTATGTCCTGTGTTTTAAAAAATTCTAATAACATATATACAACCTAAAGTTTCCCCTTTTAACAACATTAAAGTATATAAATCAGTGGTGGTCATTATATTCACATATAGTGCTACTGTCACCACCATCCATTACCAAAACATTTCCATCGCTGAAAACAAAAATTTTGTACAAATTAAGCATTAACTTCCCATTCCCAACCTCTACCCTGGTCCCCGGTAATCTGTATTCTAATTTCTGACTCTATGAATTTGCTTATTCTAATTATTGCAAATCAGTGAGATCATACAGTCTTTGTCCTTTTGTGTCTGTCTTATTTCATTCAACATGATGTCTTTAAGGTTCGATGTTACCGCATACATTAGACCTTCATTCCTCTTTTTTGGGGGTGCATGGTCCGGGAATTGAACCTGGCTCTCTCACATGGAAGGTAGGCATTCTAAACACTAAACTACCCATGCACCCCTCCTTCCTTTTTTTTTTTTTGAATGCTGTATGGTGGCGGTCACATTTCATTCTTTTTCCATGTGACTATCTGTTATTATAGCACCATTTGTTGATTTTTTTGGGGGGGTGGGGAGTGCACAGGCCAGGAATTGAACTCTGGTCTTCTGGATGGCAGGTGAGAATTCTGTCACTGAACTACCCTTGCACCCTCCATTCCTTTTTATGGCTGCATAATATTCCATTGTGTGGATATACTACATTTTATTTTCCATTCATCTGTTGATGGACACTAGGGTTGTTTCAATGTTTTGTCACTTGTGAATAATGCCACTGTGAATATCAGCGTGCAAATAGCTGTTTGATATTTCAATTCTTTTGGGTGTATACTTAAAAGTGGGATTATTACATCATAAGGTAATTCTAAACTTTCTGAGGAACTGCCAAACCATTTTCCACAGTGGCTGCACCATTTTACATTCACAGCAATGATGAACAAATGTTCCTATTTCTACACATCCTCTCTAACACTTATTTCCCATTTTTTTTAAAGTAGCCATTCTAGTGGGGGTGAAATGGCATCTCATTGTGGCTTTGATTTGCATTTCCCTAATACCTAACGATGTTGAGCATCTTATTATGTGCTTTATAGCTATTGCTATATCTTCCCTGGAGAAATGTCTATTCAAGTCTTTTGCCCATTTAAAAACATTTTTTCCCTTTCTTTTTGTTGTTGAACTAAAGGCTATCTTTATAACAGCTTTTGAAGTAAAGTCTATTTTATCTGATATTAGTATAACTATCCCAGCTCCCTTATGGATACTGTTTTATGGTATATTTTTTCCATCCTTTCACTGTCAACTTACTTGTGTATGTGCATTTAAAGTAAGTGTTTTGTACACAGCATAATGTCAGGTGATTTTTTTTTTAATCCATTCTGCCATTCTCTGCCTTTTGATTGGAGAATTTAAGCCATTTACATTTAAAGTCACTACTGATAATGTATGACTTTCTTTGGCCATTTCACTGTTTGGTGTTTGTAAATCTTTAGACCTTTTTGTCCCTCAATTCTTCTGTTAGTGTTTACTTCTATATCTATTTGATTTTTTTGTATTGTACCATTTTGAGATCCTTCTTTTTTTGTATATATTTTTCATTTATTTTCTTTGTGGTTATCATGGATCTTAAATTTGACATCCTAAATCTATAACACTCATATTTGGTTTGATACTATCTTAACTGCAATGATATATACTTACACTGTTCATATACCCCTTCCTCTCCCCATCTTTTGTTGTACTTGTTTGAAATTAATTATTTATACATTTTTTTCCCAAACCATAGATTTATTGCCACATTTTACAAATTTGCATCTTAAAGCCTATAAGGAGTATTAAATGGAGTTAAATACCAAAAAATATATGCTACTACTTGCATATATATTACCCATATGTTTACCTTTATGAAGACCTTTATTTCTTTATGCCGCTTTGATCCACTGCCTAGTGTCCTTTCCTTCCAATGAATAGTTCATTTTAGCATTACCTGTAGGGCAGGTTTAGTGATGATGAACTTCCTCAACTTTTGTTTCTCTGTGACTATCTTCATCTCTTCAATATTTTTTGCAAGACAGTCTCACTGGATCAAAAATTCTTGTGTGGCAATTGTTTTCTGTCAGCACTTTGAAATATTTTATCCCTCTGCCTTCTTGCCTCAGTGGTTTGTGAAAGAAATAAGCACTTAATCTTATTTGCTCTTCTTTGAACAAAGCATGTTGCCTTTCTCTTGCAGTTTTCTAAACTCTCCTTGTTCTTGGCATTCGACAGATTAACTACTATGTGTCTAGGCAAGATTCTATTCAAGTTTATCCTGTTTGGGGTAATTCTTGAATGTGCATATTCATTAAATTTGGGAAGTTTTCTGCCATTATCTCTTTGAATATTCCTTCTTCCCTTTTCTGTCTTCTTTATAATACGTATATAGGTGCACTTGATGGCGTCTGTTCTAGTTTTCTAGCTGCCAGAATACAATGCACCAGAAACATAATGGCTTTTAAAGAGGGAGAATTTATTAAGTTACAAGTTTACACTCTAAGGTCAAGAAAGTGTCCCAATTAAAGCAAATCTATAAAAAATGTCCAGATTAAGGTACCAACAAGAGGTTACCTTCACTTAAGAAAGGCCAATGAAGTTCAGAGTTTCTCTCTCAACTGGGAATGCACATAGCAAAATGATGATGTCTGCTGGCTTTCTCTCCAGGCTTCTTGTTTTATGAAGCTCACCAGGGGCATTTTCCTTCTTCATCTCCAAAGGTCTCTGGTGGCAAGGGCTCTCTGTTTCATGGCTCTCATCATTCTGTCATCATTCTCTGCTCTCTCAGAATCTCAAGACTTTTCCAAAATGCTTCCTCTTTTAAAGGATTCCAGTAAAGAAATCAAGACCCACTTGGAATGGGTGGATTCACACCTCCCTCTACTCAAAAGTTCATATACACAATTGGGTGAGTCACATCTCTGTGGAGATAACCTAGTCAAGTTTCCAACCTACATTATTGAATAGGGATTAAAAGAAACAGTTGCTCCCACAAGATTGAATTAGGATTAAAACATGGCTTTTCAAGGGTATGTAATCCTCTGAAACTGGCACAGTGTCTACAGGTCTCTTCAGCTCTGTTCACTTTTTTAAAACTCTTTTTTAACTTTCTGCTTCTCAGGTTGAATTATTTCAATTGCTTTGTCTACAAGATCACTGATTTTTTTCTTCTGCCATCTCTAATCTGCTACAGAAACTATCTAGGAAATTTTTCATTGCAGTTATTGTGATCTTCAACACCAGTATTTCTCTTTGGTTCCTTTTTAAAATTTATATTTCTTTATTTAGATTCTATTATTGATTATTCATTGTTTTCTTGATATCCTTTGGTTCTTTCTCTCTGTTTTCCTTTACCTCCTTGAGCATATTGAAGATCATTTAAAAAAAATCTTTGTCCTATATGCACAAAGCCTAGTCTTCTTCATTCATAGTTTCTGGATTTTTTTTTTTTTTTTTATCTTTTTCCTTTATATACACCATCATTTCCTGTTTTTTTTGTTGTTGTGTAATCTTTTGTTGTATACTGTACATTTTAATTTTTAAAGTGTTAATGCTGGAATTTAGTCTGCGAGCTGTCTGTATCTTAAGTTTGTGTCCAGCCAGTGATATGCAACAGATTTCTTTGCATGCCAGGAAGTAAGAAAAACAAACAAACTATGGCAAAAAAAATACCTCTCATGGTCTTTGACAATTGGCTCTGCATTGGCTGGGACTCTCCTTCAGAATTTAGCCCTCCTATCAAGAAGATCACCCCAAGAGGAATGCAAAATGCAGGGTCCTCTCCATCTTTTCTGAGCTTGCTTTAGTCCTGGCTCTTGGCTCTTGGCCTTAGGAATTCCCCTGTTTTAATGACTAACCCTCTTCCCCATTTGCTTTTATTTCCCTTCAAAATCTGAAATCATATAGTACGACTTCTTATATAGCACAGTTCCTTTCCATAGCTCTCCTATTTTTTGAAAGTGATTATAGTTTTAGTTTAAATTATTAGTAATACTAGTTGTTATTTACTGGGTTTTTAGGGTGTACCAGGCCCTGTGCTAAGTGCTTTATAGGAGAAAGCTCACTGAATCTTCACTACACCCTTGTAAGTTTTTTTTGTCATTCCCATTTTACAGAGGAAGAAATCAAGGCTGACAAAGGGGCTCAGCCAAGGTTACTGGGCAGGAGAATGGCTAGATCTGAAGATTGGTCTGGTTAAAAACCCAAGCTCTTAACTCCTCTGCCATTCAAAATAATTGCCTTAACTCCTCTGTAAGTTCACAGTGGGTCCAGCTAGCAACAAGGTTATTCAGCTTCTCAGAAGGACAAGGAGAAATTGGAGAACCTCCAGGGAAGGTAATTAATGTAATTAAGAGGGTGAGAGGAAAACTGGTGAGAAAGCTTAAAGGAATAAGAGTAATTTAATCTGGAGAAATAATTCTAGGGGCAAAATTAATTTCATTCTACTGATGTCTTCTTGAGAATCAAATAAAATATTTAAAAAATAGGACTACTAGTTTTATCACACAGTATCAAAGGAATGATTGCACCATTATTTAATTAATCAATTCAGCAAATATATATTAAGCAGTTACCATGGCCAGGGTACAGGGTGAAGAAGACAGGCAGAGACCCTTTCCTGATAGAACTTACATTTTGTTGGCAATCGTGGGAAGAGGGAAAGAAGTGAAGCAAAATACAAATAAGGCAGCGATACACGAACAAGATCATTCCAGTCCATTGACAAAAACTGTGAAGATCTTAAGACGGGCCAGGTGGATGGGAAGTTAGTGACTGGTGGGGGCTGTGAGGAGGAGGAGATAGACATTTGAGCTGAGATCTTAAAGCTGAATGAAGCTATGGGGACAGAGTGGTCCAGGCAGAGGGACATTAAGGCAGGAGTGAGTTCGGCAAATACAAGGAACAGGTAGCAAGAGGGCGAGGCTACATGGCAGACAGTGGTAATCAAGTGCATCATGCTGGAGCCTCATCAAGCGCGTCATGCTGGAGCCTCATCAAGCAGGGCAACAGGAAGCCAAGGTGCAGAGGAGTCACGTGTTTGAAGGAGCTCCCCATGGCTGCTGGTAGGTAATGGATCATTAGGGGTCTGATTGGGAGACGTCCCAGTGAGAGATGCTATAGGAGCTTGGATTTGGGTGGTGGAGAGGAAAGGACACCTTGGCTCAATTTTTTATTGTTAGCACTGACTGGAAATCATGGTGAATTAGATGTGGGGGTGTGAGGGACAAAAATGAGAGAAAGATAAGACTCAAGATGACTGTCAGATTTTTGGAAAGAAGAATCAATTATTTGTTTTATTGTCATTCTATTAGGAGAAGGAAAATTTTGAAAGTAGTTTGCTTCGGGGTTCTTAAGCAATTCTATGTAACTGGACTCTTAATTCTAAGTAACATTTGGGTGTATCTGTATTTTTCTAGTGAGAGGATCCACTCTTCTCATCTATTTCTTGGAAAAGAAACTCTCCCTCTACCCCTCACCAACAGATAGGTTGAGTCTGAAATAGATCATATCCCCTGCCCCCCAGCCCACCTTATTTTTAAACAGGGAAACTGAGGCATGGGGAGCAATTTGCAGAAGGTCACAGTGCATCTGGTTTGTAGCAGAAGACAAACTTGAGGGTCTTTTGACTCCTCGGTCATAGACTTCTCCACTGTATGAGCTGAGGCAGAGGTTTGAACAGATTCCATCCCTCAGAACTTGGACAAAAGTGAGGGTCTTTTTTAAAGATCAATTCTCAGAACTGGTGGCAGCTCCATTTTCTTCTGTCTGACCAATCTGATAGAAGTTTAAGCTGGACTGTTTCTCAGAACTGTCCCCACTACTCAAGCATTTATGAAATGCAGGTAAGATCCAGCTGTGATTGGAACTGAAATTAGGCAGCAGTGAGGTATGTGTGATCGATTTTGGGGTACAAATCACCAAGGTTTGGGGCCCGTGGGAGGGTGTTAAGCTCCTCCAGGAAGTGTTACCTTACATTTTTTTTTTCAGTAAACCCTGAATTATGGTCTATTAGATAAGATCTTGAACAGAAATATCCTCATTGTAGTAATATAGCTATGCACCTCTTAAAAGCAGAAGTTAGAGTATCAGAGTAATCCAATATAGACTGAATACATGTTTCTTTTCAATTTCACCTTTAGGTACTTCCTGCACACTTTTATGGGTCAGTCTCTGAAGGTCAGTTAAAGGAAATAGGAGGAAAAAATGGAGTTCCTAAGAAAAAGCTTGTATTAGGAAGACGAAACCATAATGTTTTTGTAAGTATGTGTATATGAAATGGAGAAATTTTCAAGTCAAATAAAACTTTACAGTGATCTTTCATATAATCTAGTGATCAAATGCAAAAAGTGATAAAAGTAGTATAGTTATCATGTCAATGGGCTTTCCCTTTACTTTATTAGTGATGCAGGAATTTGGGATCTGTAGCCATGGTCCTTGCAGAACTATTATCTGCTCCAAGTTGCAAGGCCAACTGAAAAGGCAATTGTTTTTTGCAAGTTTATCTATACTTTTAGCCAAAGCTCAACTGATAAAATTCCTAGGACAAAGAAATGTCTTTTCAACCAAACTTACTTCAGAATTATCAGATACTCTCTTTAATGTTGAGGCAGTTATTGTTATCTTAAATAAATATATATCTAAATTTTTTTTTGCCTGGGCAGGCACTGGGAATTAAACCTGGGTCTCCAGCATGGCAGGTGAGAAATCTGCCACTGAGCCATCATTGCACCGCCCTTAAAAATTTTTATTGAGAAATTTTCACACACATATATTCCATACATAGTATACAATCAGTGGCTCACAATATCATCACATAGCTGTGTATTCATCACCACGATTATTTTTTTGAACATTTGCATCACTACAGAAAAAGAAATAAAAAAAACTGATACATACCTTGCCCCTTACCCCGCCCTCTCATTGACCACTACAATTTCTATCTACCCAATTTATTTTACCCTTTGTCCCCCCTCATTATCTATTTATTTTTTATCCATATTTTTTTACTCGTATGTCCATACCCTGGATAAAAGGACCATCAGACACAAGGTTTTCACAATCACACATCACATTGTAAAAGTTATATCTTTATATAGTCATCTTCAAAAATCAAGGCTACTGGCACACAGCTCAACAGTTTCAGGTACTTCCCTCCAGCCACTCCAATATACCATAAACTAAAAAGGAATATCTGTATAATGCACAAGAATAACCTCCAGGATAATCTCTCAGCTGTCTGAAATTTCTCAGCCACTGAAACTTTATTTTGTTTCATTTCTCTCTTCCCCCTTTTGGTCAAAAAGACTTTCTCAATCCCTTGATGCTGAGTCCCAGCTCATCCCAGGATTTCTGTCCCACATTGAAAGGGAGAGTTACACCCCTGGGAGTCATGTCCCATCTAGGAGGGAGGGCAGTGAGTTTACCTGCCAAGTTGGCTTAGAGAGAGAGAGAGGCCATGTCTGAGCAACAAAAGAGGTTCTCTGGGGGTGACTCTTAGGCATAATTTTAAGTAGGCTTAGTTTATCCTTTGCAGGATTAAGTTTCATAGGGGTGAATCCCAAGATTGAGGGCTCAGCCCATTGATTTGCTTGTCTCTACTGTTTGCGTGAATATCAGAAATTCTCCATATGGGGAAGTTGGATATTTCCTCCTTTCTCCCCAGTCCCCCAAGGGTAATTTGCAAATACTTCTTTATTCACTGTCCATGTTACACTGGAATATATCAGGGTATCACACTAACCTGGACATACCAACAAATCTCACACCCTATTCAAGATTCTGTGTACTTATGGTGTTCAACTAAACTGACCATACAAGTTAGATTAGCCAATGTGCTACCCAAAATATAAATTTTGCACCAAATAAACATCTCTCCCTTTAGTCACACACAGAAGTTGAAGTTTTAAAATATGTAAGATATCATCCTTTACCCTGTATTCTGATATACCTTAGTCCTATCCAGATCAGCTTCATTCACATCTCTACTCAAAGTCTGATCACTTTTTCAACTTTTTAAACAGTTCCTATTTGGGGTACTGCTGACTTTCATAGCTTCAGAGTTCTAACTCTGAGTCTCAGGTGTTATATAAATACCCGAAGTTTCAGGGAACGACCAGGTTATAAACAAATAGCTCAGTATCTCAGAATTTAGAAATAACAGCTACACCTCCTATTTATATGTGACTGCTGTAAGATGAGGCAGTTATTTTGTTTAAAGGAACATATGCCATTTGGACGTTATCACGGGTAACCATGAATGACACTACCAAGTTGATTCGCTGATTGAATGCTTGGCAAAGATCTGAAGAATGAGCCATGTGACAGATAAGTCTTGATGAGTTAAGGGAAGAAAAATCCTGAGGTTGGGGGTTTCCTGGGGGCGGGGTTAAACTTCTGTAGCAAAGAACACTGGAGTAGCTGGTGTCTTGGTCTGGTCCTACTGGGACCGGTCAAGGTTCTGCCTTTGCAAATAGCTTAGTTTCCTTTGACAGGAAATGGAAAAACAGTTTGCTTAAAGCATCAGGCACTGTGTATATTTAAGACCTGAGGAGTTAGCCTTACTTGTTCACATGGCAAAGTCGAGGCCTCCTGCTAGGTGACAGTCCATCAGACATGGTTGCAAAATTGGAGTCACTCCTCCCAGGAAGAGACTATTAGCCTCACTGAAGACAGGAAGAGGAGTAAGTCTATCTCCGTTTCTCCATTTGTAGCCTAGCTAGCCAAGTTTAAACAGGAATTGTGATTATTGAATCAGCAAAGTATTTTCTGGGACTAAAATGTTTACCATATGAAGGTGAATTCACCTCTAAAAAGAGACACTTTCTCTTACCCTTAGAATTAGTACAGAGTTCACTGGATATATGTTTTGTTTTATTATCTTAACCACAAAAAATTGGGAAAAATATATTATACCCCTTGGCCCTGCAGATGGTTAATTATCAGTCACTCCTGGAAAACCCTAGGTATCACTGAATCGCAGTAGGAAGTCACGAAAAGAAAGTAGAAATCTAACACTTGTTGCTTGTTTACTCTAGCTTGAGCAGATGAGTAAACTGAGGTCCAGAGAGCTTAATTGCTTGCCCAGTCTAGAAAGAAATAGTAATACAGTTTGAACTCAGGTGTACCTGGCTATAAAACCCACCACATTTCTGCAACATCACGATTGATAAGCACCAACTTCTGTAAGTTGGTGGTTATGGTGAGGGCAGGGCAGAGAGGTGTTTTCTCTCCCTAGGCACAGAGCTAAACTGTATTTCCCAGTCTTCTTGCACCTGGGTAGGGCCATGAGACTAAGTTATTACCAGTGAATGCAAGAATAGGCTGGCAAGTCACTTCAAGTTCAAGGCAGCTGTGCCTTTTCCAGTTCACTTTTTCCCTTCCACAGCAACTTTGGAGACTGTGCTCAGGAGAGTAGTGTTCCCAAGGTGGAGGAGACTTGAATTCCTGAGTCAGAGCTTGGTAGAAGGCTGCTAAGGGGAGAAAAAGCTTTGCAGTATATTTTACATGGTAAAAATGCAATGTATTGTTAAGCCACACATATTTGGGGTTGCTTGTTTTGGCAGCTAATGTTAATTGCTCTAATATAGCTATCCAGTGTCCATTCCCATACCTGAGGGAAACAGCCTTGTTCTTAGTCCACATGCTCTGTAAGATATATAAGTAATAGAGGCCTGGCCAGTCAGAGCATTGCATTCCCCTAGCCACAGTGACTGGTTTAGAAATGGGCATTTGAGCAAGCAGTGCCTTTGGGGAAGGGTCTGCTCACTTTACTACTCTATTTGAAGGTGTGATCAGAATGCAAACTGCTGAGGACCATCACATGAAGATAATATGCCTGGGAGTGGCCCCAGAAGATAGCACAGACCCAACAGAGAGAGTGAGATTGGGAGAATCCGATGGCACCGTATAAATCTCTGGATTTGGTCACACTTGAAGCCGGAGCTACCCCAGGATATTTCAATCACCTGATCCAATAAATCCTCTCCTTCTTCTCTCTCTCTTTTTTTTTTTTTAACTTCTTTATTGTATAGTATAACATATATACAAAGCAAATAAATCTTTACCCGGTTTTGGTATTAAAATGATATTAACTTCATAAAATGAGTTAGGTAGATTTCCTTTTTTCCTCATTTTTGGAAAAGTTTGAGCAGGATTGGTATTAGTTCTTTCTGGACTGTTTGATAAAATTCCCTGGTGAAGCCATCTGGCCCTGGGTTTTTCTTTGTAGGAAGATTTTTGATAACTGGTTGAATCTCTTTACTTGTGATTGGTTTGTTGAGATCTTCTATTTCTTCCTGAATCAGTGTAGCTTGTTTGTGTGTCTCCAGGAATTTGTTATTTCATCTAGGTTGTTTAGTTTATTGGCATGTCCACTTATGATTTCTTTTATTTCTTCAGAGTCTGTGGTAATGCACTCCTTATCATTTCTGATTTTATTTATTTTTTCTTTGTCAGTCCTGCTAGTGGCCCATCAGTTTTATTGATTTTCTTAAAGAACCAACTTTTGGCTTTATTGATTCTTTCTATTGTTCTTTTGTTCTCCCATTCATTTATCTCTGCTTTAATCTTTGTTGTTTCTTGTCTCCTATTTGCTTTGGGGTTAGTTTGCTGTCCTTTCTCAAGTTCCTCCAGGTTTGCTGTTAAGTCCTCGATTTTTGTTCTTTCTTGTTTTTTAAGGTAGGCTTTTAAGGCAATAATTTTCCTATCAGTATAGCCTTTGCTACATCCCATAAGTTCTGATAAGTTGTATTCTCATTTTCATTCATCTCCAGATAGCTACTGATTTCTCTAGCAATTTCTTCTTTGACCCACTGGTTGTTTAAGAGAGAGTTTAATCTCCATATATTTGTGAATGTTCTCGTTCTTTGGTGGGGTTTTTTTTTTTTTTTTTTTGAGATACAGCTTCATCCCATTGTGATCAGAGAAAATGCTTTCAATAATTTCAATATTTTAAAATTTATAAAGAACTGTTTTGTGCCCCAGCATATGATCTATCCTGGAGAATGTTCCATGAGCACTAGAGAGAATGTATAAGCTTGTACTTTGGGGTACAATGACCTATATATGTCTGTTAGTTCTAATTCATTTATCAAGTTATTTAACTTCTTTATTTCCTTGTTGATCTTCTGTCTGGTTGTTCTATCTATAGAGGACAGTGGTGTATTGAAGTCTCCTACTATATGAAATGTCTGTTGCGCCCTTCAGTTTTGCCAATGTCTGTCTCAAGTACTTTGGAGCTCCTTATTTGGAGCATAAACATTTATGATTGTTATATCTTCTTGATGAATCGACCCTTTAATTAGTATATAGTGTCCTTCTTTGTCTCTTATGATGTCTTTACATTTAAAGTCTATTTTGTCCAATATTAGTATAGCTGCTCCTGCTTTCTTTTGGTTACAACTTGCGTGGAAAATCTTTTTCGATCCTTTCACTTTCAATCTGTTTGTATCCTTGTGTCTAAAATGAGTCTCTTGTAAGCAGCATATAGTTGGATTATATTTCTTAATCCATTCTGCCAATCTGTATCTTTTAGTTGGTAAATGTAGTGTGTTAACATTCAAATTTATTACTGAAAAAGCATTTCTTGATTCCACCATCTTATTCTTTTTATTTTATTTGTCAGATCTATATATTCTTCTCCCTCTTTCTCTCTGTATTCTTTAAATTACCCTTAGTGGCATTCTTCAATTCTGTGCTCTCCTCCAAGCCTCCCTCTCCTGTCCTTTTTTTCAGCCGATAGAAATCCTTTTAGCATTTCTTGTAGGGCCAGTCTTTTGTTGACAAAGTCTTTCAGGACTTCTTTGTCTGTGAAAACTTTAATCTTTCCCTCA
>PVIY010018685.1:0-47131 GCA_004026745.1 Myrmecophaga tridactyla
TGGATTCCCAGCTCTTTGCTGCACTCCTGTTCGAAAGCTTGGTTTAAGTTTTCTCTCCTTTCGGGAGTACGTTCATAATCTCTAGAGGAGAGGCCAAAAGAGAATCAGATAACTGGCTGAAAAGGATTCAGGCTCTGGTGGTCTGTGTTACAGATGGAACTCATTATCAGCCATGCTAACTTTCACGTGTGGACTAAGACTAGTTAGTTCCTTCCTTTTCCCTACCTGTCTCCAAGGTTGTTTTGGATGCTTAGGAATTTGGGGACGTGTCTGGGCTTAAAGAAAAAAATCCAGCCTGGGAACTGCAAGCTTTAGAGTCGAATTTAAGAACGTTTTGGTCTCATTTTGAAATTTAAACAAAGCTTTTACAAGCCCCTGTCAAAGAGAATTGTAAAATAAGTGTGGTTAGCTGCAAAGACTCCCAACTTTTGTTTTAAGAACTTAATTAGTGCCAGTGATAGTAGATAGCTAACTTTTTGAGCACTTTACGGGTATCAATTCATTCACAACAACTTCGACTTATTATCCTCAACTTACTGCTAAGGTAACTCCATAGTAAGTACTTTGCTCCAGGTCAAATAGTAAGTGTAGGGACCAGGTGGCCCGGACCCACAGACGTGCACTATACAGCCTCTGTATTTGGAAATGTTTTGAGTTCCTAGCATTCCCATCATCATGGGTAGAGTTTCTTTCTCTTTTAAGGAGATTTATATAATCTATATACACTTTTTCCTAGATCCATTCCCATGTTTTAAATACCATATATGCTGAAGACTACCAGATTTGTATCTCCAACCCAGAACTTTCTGATATCCAGAAAATAGCTGCTTGAACATTTCTATTTAGATATGTAATAAACATCTCCACCTTTCTATGTTAAACTGCACTCTGGTTTTCCATCATAAATCTGTTCCTCCCATGCTTATCCAGATCCAATAAATGGCAGCATTCTTTGGTCCTTAGGCTTAGGGCAAAAAACAAAACAAAACCTTTCAGTCCTCCTTTACTCCTCCCTTTTTCTTAACAGCATATCTAATCCCATCAACAAATCCTGTCTGCTTTTTAAAACCTAATCTAAATCTTACTCTTTTCACCACCACCTGGCCTGATTCACCAGGTGGCTATCTCTTGTTTCCATGTTTCCAGTCTTGCTCCCACATAGTGCAGTCTCCCTATTGCAGTCCTCTGTTCAAAATCCTCCAGTGTTTTTCTGTTTTACTCAAAGTAAAGCCAAAGTCATTAACCGAAATTCTGTATTATCTCTCTCTCCTGACTTATTTTCTTGCTTACCTATCCTCCTTAACCTACTTGGCTGTACAGTCCTGGTCTTGCCATTCCTCAAACATGCCAAGAATGCTCCTGCCTCATGGCCTTTGCATTTGTATTTGACTGCCTGGACCATTCAGTTAAAACAGTAACCTTTTCCACGTAACCTCCTTTATTGTCTTCCATAGCACTTATTATCATCTGCTGTTTTACATATTAATTTGTCTGTCTCCCACTCTCGTCCCCTCATTCCATTGATGGAAGCTTTATGAGAGCAAGACTTTACCTATTTTGTACAGTGCTGTATCCTCACATACAAACTCGATAAAGGTTTGTTGAATGATTGAATGGGTCTTCCCCTCCTTCCCAAACTTAGCCTATTCCTAGACCGTTTCAATATTATCCATCTTGACCCATTTATTACTAAAGCCAAAAAATTTAATGTCATTCTAGACTCTTCCTTTTCTCTTATTCCCACATCCAAATCTTAAACGTCTTTTTTGATCTGACTCCATAATATATCTCCTAGTCCAAACCACCATCATTTCTCTCATGGACTACTTATTGATTTCCTTTCTTTTACTCATAGAACTCCACCCAACATACACACAGCCAGAATAGAAATGTAAATCTGGTAATGTCCATTTTTGCTTAAAATTTTCAGTGACTTACTGTTGCACTTAATATACAATCCAAGCTCCTATTACCATGACATTTGAAGCCTCACATAATTTGGCTGCTGCTTCCTGTTCTAACCGTGGTTGTGAGGTTGAGTTAGAAATGGGCGTTTTGGATTCTTGCTACAGTGAATTGAATCCAAGCTCCACTATTTGCTTGTGACTTTGAACAAGTTTCTTACTCTCTTCTATCATTGTTTTTTTGTTTTCATTTTGAAAATGGTGGGGTACCGCCTTCATAAGTTTCTAGTAGTGATTATTTAAGAGCATGCATTTTAAGTGCTTAGCAAAATAAACTCCTGCCACGCTCGCTCTCTTACTCCCTGCCCCACAGGCATGGGCCTCCTCTCAAATCCTTAAGCACATGCAACTTTTCCATCACCGGGCTTTTTCCCTTGCTGTTCCCTTTGCTTGAACACTTTCATTCTTTTAAGTCTCAGCTTAAATGTCAGTCCTGATCTACCTCAGCCAAGTACATTTACCCTTCTGTTTCTTCCCCTCCCACCATTATTTATAATCACAACACTCAGTTTTCAATTTCTTTTATGGCATTAAACATGATGTATAATGTTATATTATTCGAGGAAGATATCTGCATCTAAAGTGTAGCTCCATGAAGGCATGAACTCTGGTTTTTTTCTGTTAGGTCACCAGTGGCTCAGTGGCAGTAAGTGGTTTTGTTGTTGAAGGATTCCCATTAGCAATACCACCGTACACACTGAGATACAAATTCTTTGCTACATTTGAACATCAGAGTGAATGTCCAGAAGAGGGGTATGTTACAGGGGATTTCTTTTCTTAATCAAACAGAGAAATCAAGAGCAAATACCGGAGCCATTCAAGATTTAGGAATAAGACATTTCAGGGTTCAGGTATAACAGAGCTGCTATAGTGCTCTGCTTAGCTAGTTTTCCTTCACTTTCCACCTTTCACTTTTCTGGATTGTGTATTACTTAAGAAGAGGGGTTAGTTTGTTTTCCTTCTTTATTTCCAGAACAGTGCCTAATATTTAGTATAAAGAAGGAATCTCTTGAGACACAGGACCATTGTCCTAAGAGCCAAATAATTTTTAGTGCATTCTCACGGGGTGCAATTAACTATAAAAAACATTCTGGCAAGTTACAAAGGATAAATACCGATTTCTACTCTCAAGGGATTACACCAACTACTGATAAGTGTTGAGTTGCATGGGTCAAAGGTTGATTGTGAGCTATTCTACAGCCCTCATTATTTATGAAAAGTTTTCTATTCTGTGCTTTGCTTTCAGATTCTTTTTCCTTTGAATTTTATGAAAAGCGTCTCACCTATTCTGGAAAACCACTTGGGAATAAAATATGGCACCTTACAGGACCATTTAAAGACCCTCGTTTAACCTTTGATTCTTTTCAATAAATTACCCAAATTAGCTGTGCCTCCATGCATCTTAAATTTGTTAATATGCAACAAAGTTCTTGTGAATATACTTTTCAGATTTCATTGATATGCTAGCTGAATATGTAGACATTAATGGCTTAGTCGTTCAAGGGAAATTAGATATTAAAGAAGAAATTATTTCTTAATAAGTCCCTTTGACTCCTAAGAAGGGTCCATTTTTCTTTATATAATTTTGGGGACAGTTTGAATTTGGCAGATAGATTGAAAAATAATTATTTCTATTGTTGTTCAATGGGGAAAATTCCTTATAACCTTTGTGTTCTCACCAACATCATCCCTTCTTTATCTCCTACCTTGCTCCGTGTACTAAAGCAATACCCATGTTCCTTTCTGACTTTTCATCTGCCTTTTAACTTGTGCATCTTTAAGGGCTGGAGAAGGGAAATGTTATTAAGCAGTACCTCCGACACAATCTTTGGATCTAATACTGATGAACATTTTAAAATTGAAAGTCTTTATTAGTCTTTTATTGGCAGCATGACTTTCTTAATTGTAAATTTATCTGGCACCAAAAGTAGCATTGTTTTACCCAATGGGTAACTGATAGGATGAAGTAATCTTTCCATTCAAAATTGGAAAGAAATTAGTTATCAGTTTATGGCAGGTAAAGGAATGAGACTGGAAACAGAATCAAAGGATACCCAGAGACTATTGCACCTAGGAAAATCTGCTTCTATTTGAGGAACCAATTGTCTTAGAGGGTGGATTTAAAAGAAAGGCATGTTTTATGAGGATATGGATATTACTTTTGTAAGTAGGTTGTCAGGAATGATGTAGCTTTATCTTTTCTGGTGATTTTAAGAAGATATTATTACATTTTTATTGTGAAACAGAAATATGGGCATTTAACATATTGAGAGGTGGGATAGAGGAAAGGCAAAACATTTACATATTACTGAAGAAGGAGAAATATTATCCTTTAGATCTCTCTTTCTCCCTCCAGTATCTTTCGTTGCCGGTCACTGTGGCCCTCCAGGTAACTGGACTAAGAGTTCATCAGCCTTGCTACGGTTTGATTATGTCACTCAGAAAGGCTCTCATCCCCATCCCATGTAGCTTATGTCATTCATTCAACAAATGTGGATGGCAGGGAGGGATTCTGCTGCTAAGAAAATATGAACTGCACTTTTAGTCGGTGTCACCGACATTCTTATTAGACCTTTCCAAGTTTATAAAGAACTTTCACAGTTTATCTCACTTGATCTCTACCACACCCCAGGAGTTATTAACCCATTTTAAAAATGAGGAAGCTGAGACTCAGTAGTTGTGGCTTACTTGCCCCTGGGCTATGTCAATTTTTAAGTTAACTTCTGGATCTGAACTGTTTTTATGTAGTATGTGTGTAAAACAATATCAGAAAAGGGTTAAAACAGCCCATTTTGTTATAGATGTCGAGATATTTCTTGGAAAGTCATATGTGGTCTAGCGTGAGCCCAGAGGGGCCACGAGCCCTAGCCTGTATGCCCTGCGCTATGTGAAGATTCCTGGAATGCCTGGTTTACCCACCTTTAGGCAGCTGCCATCTGCCACTTTGCCAGATGCTAATATCCCCAGGTCTGACATCAGAAGACTCTTTCCAGTGCACGGGATAGCTACGTACACCAGACATTTCCAAAGCCTGTCATGGTCCAGAAGAGTTTTCGCTTTCTAAAGTCTCTTTCAAACACTAGAAGACATACTTCATCGGAAATAAAATGTGATTATAAAAATAATCCTGGGCTTTGTGGTTTGCTGTTGTTCAGAAGGTATGGAATTGATGCAACAGTTAAAGTAGACACTTGAGTACTTAACTAAGAGTGCTGGAGCAGTGATGCCCTGTCACAGAGCTTCCGTATAAGGATTTGGACAGGTGGTGTGTTTTCTTTTAGAAATTTCCAAAAAGGAGCAGGGTGCTTTAGGTATCAGGATTGTGGGGAAAATATTACTGTGGGATTTAAGTGAGCAGTTTTTTAGTCAGGTTGATCCACTTTCAGTCAGAGCCAGGTGAAAGTCTCCAGCTCTGATTTAGTCCTTCAGAGAAATTTTCAGATGAGTTTGTAGTTGTCTTAAAACTGAATATTTAGTTCTCTTAATTACCAGGTCTGTTTGAGGCAGATACTTGTGAGCTCTTCTGGAGCTAAATCATCTCAGGTAAGCAATTTAATCCTGGATCCTGGGAAGTTATTTCTGTGGCTGCTCCGTTTGACAGACAATAACTATTAGTAACGATTTCCATTCCATTAAGATTTTTAAAACACTTGTATTTTGGCTATTTTTCTTCAAACAAGATGTAGTTGGATTTGAATATTTTGAGCTTTTACATTGATGAAACCCTTAAGTACAAAATACGTTAGCATATCATAAATATGAGATTTTAAGATATTTTGTTCAGACATTATAGAAATATAAAGTAAAAGTACCTCACAATTCCACCACATTGAGGTACCTCCATTATAGATGAGGTTTGGTCCTCATTTTTCTATACTTATTGTGCCAAAATGGAACCACATAGTAATACTATTTTACAGGTATGATTTTATTTTCATTTAAAATGTATTGAACATCTTTTCTGTTATTGCACAGAATACTACTCATTTTCTCCACCACTGTAAAATTCATCTTTTTAAACCTAAAGGTTAGATTCAGTCAGTCACTCCATGAAAAAAAAAAGGATTATACGACTATTGATGCATCTTAATTTTCTGTTTATTTGTCATCTCAGGAACACAAATGAAATTTTCTGTCCTTTTCATTTCTGAAGGATGTCTTAATTTAGAGTAAGTTTGCACAAAGTAACTTTTTATAGTACGCTCTTTTTATACAGGCCCAAATGGGTAACTGTTAAGACTGCATTATCCCTAGTTCCACAGTCCTTGGTCTGTTCTCATTGTCTGATTGTATGGTTCAGTTTAATGCACTAGTGAGAGTTCTTGCAAGACAAGTAGTATAAGCATCATTCCCAATTTACAAATGAGGAAACTGAACAATGCTTTGTTTCTGTTTTCTATTGATGACATTCTTACCAGTAGAGTGTGTTTTTACTGTATTTTCTCATATCCTAAATATTCTATTATAAGGTAAAAGAACCATCCTGATAAGGACCATTGTTTTTCATATCACATTTGTTTGTAAACATCATACCCTGGGTGCCTAAGGAATTTGAGGAAGAAAATTTTGATGGTTGTAATACTTACCTTGTTAGTATCCTTATTGGAAGAATAGGTAGTTCTTTAGCTGTTTCTATGTAAATCTGGAATGAACCACCTTGCTTGTTGCTCACTGTGAAGGTAGAGTAGATTACCTTTAGATCTCTTTTGGACTACAGATACATTTTTATAGTGGGTGTGAGCCTCTAAGGAGCACAAGTAATTTTAACTGATTGAATGATGTCTCTCTTTTTTTCTAATTGTAAAAGGATATACGGCAATTTTAGAAAACTTGTAAGTTATAGAAAGATGGAAAAAGATTTTACCCATATTTCCACAACTCTGCTAATATTTTGTTATATTTCCTTCTAGCCTTGTTTCTATACATGTGTATGGGCTTGTATATCTGTTTTTTAAAATTTGGGATCATATCACATGTATATAATTTTTCTACTTTTTTATCCAACATCTCATGAAGATATTATCTATTACATCTTTGTTTACAGAAATATTTCAGTGTCCTTCATGGCAGTATATCACAATTTAATCATCTTCCTGTTGAACATTAAGGTTGTTTCAAATTCTGCTGTTATGCCTGATTTAGTTATTAATGCCTTCAAACATAAATCTTTCTCCTCATCTTTGATCTATTTCTTTAGAATAGATTCCTAAAAATACAGTTACTGGTTCAGAGATTACTGGTTTCAATTGCTTATTTGAAAGACTGTTTTTATTTTTTTTTTTTTGCCCTTTCTTAAAATACATGTACCCCTAGGATAAAGGAAAGAACTGGATGGGCAGGCAGAGGGATTAGAGCTATTTTATGAAAGCTATGCTTGGGATAGGACAAAGTAAGTATTCAGTAACTTGTAGGTGTTATGATGATGCTAAATATCCCCATAGTACATAATTAATATGGATCTCTAATGAGCATGGTACCTGCCCTCGTACTCTTTTAGTTTTTTATGTGCATAGTGTGACCTGTAGTTAGAACCGAGTTGCCATCATTGTCTGTGGCTGTGGGACAGAGTGGAATTATGAGGCACAGATTCTTTACCGCTACCTCATTAGTGATATTCTCCCATCTGCTGTTATCCCACCTTGTGTGTTGAAACACTTTGATGCAGGGCAAATTAATTTACCGTGCGAAACATAGAAAAATTTTCTCTGCCTGTAATGTTTTCCTTACTTAACTGGGCCATCCTTTTAGATAACTGTCACTCCCTGGAAGCTCCACCGAAAGCCCGCCGTAAAGCCTGAGACTGGTGGTCTGCCCATTCTTGTACACAGGGAACTGGGTGGCCACCCCCTGTCACTCTCCTCACTGTATAATACAATTGCTCCCTGACTTGTCAGTCTCTACTGCAGGGGTACTATCTTTAAGTCCTTTGAGGGGAGAGGATTTCTGTTAATCAAATTTGGGTGTCTAGCATATGGTGCCTGTCACGTAACAAAACTCAAATACTGAAAGTCAATTTAAGGGAATGCCTTTTTTGGGGAGAGAGGGAGTCGCGTGGTCCGGGAATCGAACCCGGATCTCCCGCATGAAAGGTGGGCGTTCTAACCACTGAACTACCCTTGTACCTGGGAGTGCTTGTTTTTAATAGGAAAAACCCACAAGCCACAGACATCTGGGAGAATTTAGGAAACAATCAAGTCAATTTAAGGGAGTGTTTTTTTCCCCTCTAAAAGTCAAATAAGTATAGAAGAATTTAATAAATAATAAAGAAGGATTTTTAAATTGAAGAAAATATAGGAAACTAAAATTCTTGGTAGGGGTTGGGGGTGGTACAGGGTCACTGGCAATTTCCTTTCAGAAAATGATGCAGAAATTTTGCGTCATTTAAAAGGGTTGATATATAGCTATTGCTTCCAAAAAAAAAAAAAAAAAAAAGAGGATTGATACATTTACATGTATAAAAATTTTGGAAAATTCTATAGACCAGAAACCTAAGTAGCTGGAAAGCAGGTTGAGAAAAAATAATTGCAAGATGTATGAAAGAAAAATGGCTGATTTCCCTAATAAACGATTCTTAATAGGAAAAAAATCCCTATTGAAAAATGGACAAAGGACACAAGCAGTTAACAAAAAGAAAAATAAGTAACCAATAACATATGAAAAGTCGTTCAGCATTTCTAATAGTGAAAGAAAGGCAAATAAAAGTATTATGAACTTTCTTTTGGGCAGAGTGGGGGCAGTCAGATAAGCAGAGACTAAAGAGAAATGCCTCTTATTGGAGAGAGTATTAGAAAACAGGTTCTTTTACTTACTGTTGGTGAGGTTAAGTATATGGAACATTTTAGAATTTGAGAATAAATGGCAAGTTTTTGCATATAAATATTCTTTGACCCAGCAATTTTATTTTTTTTATAGTAGTTCTTCATAGAGGAACACAAAAGCTTGTAAAAATGTGTATATTGTGTGTTCATTTTGTAGTATTACTGGTAACAGTGAAAATTTGGTAGCAATAGCAATGGCCACTAATGGGTGTTTGTATAAACAAATTATATGCTATCTATTCAGTGAAATGCTGTGTACCTATTAAAAAGAATGAAGTACAAAAAATAAAGAAAAACAAAAAATGAAAAATAAAAAAAGAATGAAGTAGGTGTATATGTTTTGACATGAAAAAAATTACAAGATATTTTATGTGACAAACCCAGCTTGAATGATAGTATGTAAAATATGGATTCATCCTCCAACTTTTTTTTCTTTAAAGATAAAATATGTACCATTAAATTCGGTTTGATTATGGTAACTGCCTATTAATGTTTCCACATTTTGGAAACCACACTGCGAAAACACAGAATGCTAGAATGATTTTTTTTTAAATCTATTTCCATGAGTAGTGGGTTGGAGAATGTGGAGGATGGATAGGTGTGTCTAGGTGAGCAACTGAGATGCTGACCCAGCCACATTCCTTGATGTCATCTCCTGTTTTGCTTTTGCAAACACCACCTATTTTTAATTTCCTTGAGGAAGGAAAGTCTGTGCTTGACTCGTGAAGTGTTTACTAAGTAGGAATTGTTATCTTCTGTTTACTATTCCTGCTTTCATTTGCATATTTATATTACTAAGTTGTTTTTTTAGAACAGAGTCCAAGTGAATCAACTAGCTAGCTATAAAACTAGACAAGAGTGTCTGTCACCCCAATTTCTTTTAGTGTAAAGTGGCATTTTACAAGAGATATGAAAGGAGGACTTTTATAACTACTAGAAACAAGGTGTTATCATGTCAGCCCTTTGCATGGTTTGATGAGTCTTGTCATTACCTTAGGTATGTCATTGCATGGTTTGATGAGTTTGTCATAACCTTAAGTTATCTGAACATAATTCATCATATTGCCTCGGTGAGGTAGAAGTAAATACCAATTACCACATTAGTTTCTCATTTTTAGTACAAGGAAATGGCAGCATATGGCAATTAAGTGATTTAGTCAGGATAAACGGCAGCAGAAGGATATCTAGTTAGACTTCGTAATGTTCTGGAGGATGTTTTATTATAATTTTTTGAGTTTTTTGTTTTGATTGTGAAATATAACATATACAAAGAAAAGAAAGAAAAAGCAATAATTTTCAAAGAACACTTCAACAAGTAGTTACAGAACAGATTTCAGAGTTTATTATGGGTTACCATTCCATTATTTCAGGTTATTCCTTCTAGCTGCTTCAAAAATGTTGGAGGTTAAAGGAAATACCAGTATAGTGATACAGCAGTCATGCTCGTTTGTTAAATCTTATTTTCTTTGTTATATCTCCTCCTCGCGTAATTCCTCTCCCAATCTAAAGAAATCTTTATGAGTGCCCTTTTTGACTTTTTTGATGTTGAGAAGGGGTGCTGACACTAAAGGGTAGGGAGATGTAATTTGTTGATGATTTTGGAGAGGCTGGTCCTTCTGGGTTTCAAGATTTATCTGGCCTAGGAACCCTCTGGAAATTATAGGTTCCAGGAAAGCAAACTTAGTGCATGAAATGTTTATAGAATCTCAATTCAAGCCCCAGGTGTTCTTAAGAGTTACCAGGAGCGATGTTGGTTGGGATTTAGCAAACCATGCCAATTAGCACTATGTAACTGAAGTTTGCGTAAGAGTAGCTTCAGAGAATAGCCTCTTGAACCTATTTGATCTCTCCTAGCCACTGACGCTTTATTTTATTACACTTCTTTCTCCCCTTTTGGTCAGGAAGGTGTTGTCGATCCCATGATGCCAGGGCCAGAGTCATCCCAGGAGTCATGCCCCATGTTTTCATGGAGATTTTTACCACTGAATGTCATGTCCCACGTTAGGGGGGGAGGGTAATGATTTTCCTTGCAGAGTTGGGCTTTGGGAGAGAGAGGTCTCATCTGAGCCTCAAAAGAGGTTTCTTGGAAGCAATTCTTAGGCCTTGTTATAGGTAATCTTAGCTTCTCCGCTACAGAAATAAGTTTCATAAGGGAAAGCCTTAACATCCAGGACTTGGCTTATTTTCTTGGGAGTGTCCAGTGGTTGAGAAGTTACCCAGGGTTTCTCTGATGGGAAAGTTTAATAGTTCCTTTTTTTTTTTTTCCCCTTCAGAGGGACTCTACCAATACTTTTTAATTATCAGCCCACCATTGTCTGAGATGTACATTAAACCATACAGAATTACAAGGCCTCATTTCTGTTCTGGACTCCAGGAGTTTGGGTTGTTTTCCAGACAGGATGATTTAGATAGTGTGTTACAGAAAATTTAGGTTCTAGGTATAATAAACCTCTTTGCCTTTGGTCTGAGACAGTAGGTGAAGGTCTAGAGCACATGGGCTCTCATCTTTTACCCTGCACTCTGTTTACCTTAGTCCAGCCAGATAGGCATTGTTTTCATCTCTAATTGAGGCCTGATCTTTTTTTCAGTTAACTTTAACTGTTATTATATATAGCTATGCTTTTCAGGGCTGTGGCACTCCATTTCTAGATCTTCAGGCTTCACAGAGTTACTCAAAGTTTCAGGGAAATACCAGCTAATACACATATAGCTCAGTGTCTCAGAATCTAGAATACATTTTCAACTTCAGACTTAATGTGGCTGCTGTAAGGGTTTATAATCTAAGCTCCAATTAGAGAGACCTTACCATATTTGTTCTTCTGTTTCTGGTTTATTTTGCACAACACATTATCCCTAAGGTTTGTTCAGTTCATTGCATGCCTCTTGACATCCCTCCTTTTTGTAGGCACACCATATTCCATCATATAAATGTATCACAGTTCACCATTCTATTTCTCAGTCATTGTACCCTTCGGCTCCCTCCATCTGTTGGTCATGGATAATGTCCAAAATAAACAAACCATGTCTTACAGTATCCTTACTTGGTCGTATATAATCAGCAGCACCTTCAATTTTAGACAGTTTTCCTTGGTCCATAGAATTAACAAACCCACAAATACAGCCTCACCAAATCTCAAATCCAGAGTACCCCTTATCACTGGTCCCTCCTACTTCCCAATTATTTGCCCCTGGTAGTGCTGTATTACTCTTGAAGTCTTCCTGTTAACTATTGACCACAGTACGCAATTTTAGTTTTACCCCTATACCCCTCTACTATTGACTCTTTGCCCAGCATCAAACCTTTGAAATAGTACATGTGGGAACTTGTTTCTAATTATGGATTTAATCAGTGGGATACATGGTACTATGCATCTTCTTTCAATCATATTCACCTTCAATATGGCAATGTTACTTATAACCCCACTAATTAATTACCATCACTTCTAGCTGATTCCTTGCATTTGAATTCAACCTCATTGGATAGCCTTTCCCCCGTATCTAGCTTCTGTGTACCTCTAGGTCTACTGTATTGTACAGTTTAACCTTTGAGATTACCTTTACTAGAGTAATCATAGTGAAATCATACAGTATCTGTCCTTTTGTGTCTGACTTATTTCACTCAGCATTATGTCCTCAAGGTTCATCCATGTAGTCATATATTTCAGGACCTCATTTTGTCTTACTGCTGCGTAATATTCCATTGTACATATATACCACATTTTGTTTATCCATTCGTCTTTTGATGGGCACTTGGATTGTTTCCATCTTTTGGCAATTGTGAATAGTGCCACTATGAATATCAGTGTGAAAATGTCTGTGTCACTGCTTTCAGCTCTTCTGGGTATTTATCAAATATTGGTATTGCTGGGTTATAGGGCAACTTAATATTTATTCTGAGAAACTGGCAAACGTTGTCTTGTACAACAGCTTTTTTTTTTTCCTACAGCAGTTTTTAATATTATACATTCTTACCAGCTGTGAATGAGTATTCCAGTTTCTCCACATTCTCTCCAACATTTGTAGTTTTCTGTTCAATAGCAGCCATTCTTATAGGTATAAGTGATATCTCATTGTTATCTTGATTTGCATTTCCCTCATAGCTAATGAAAATGAGCATCTCTTCATGTGCTTTTTAATAGCCATTTGTATTTTCTCTTCGGAAAAGTGTTCATATCGTTTGCTCATTTTATAATTGGGTTGTTTGTTTTTTGTTGTTGAGCTGTATAATTTCTTTATCTATTCAGTATATCCAACCTTTATCCAATATGTGGTCTCCAGATATTTCCTCCCATTGAGCTGGCTGCCTCTTCACGTTTTTGACAAAGTTCTTTGAGGTACAGGAGCTCTTGATCTTAAGGAGTTCCCATTTATCTATTTTTTCTTTCACTGCTTGTGATTTAGGTGTACAGTATAAGAAGCTACCTCCTATTACTAGATCTTAGAGATGTTTACCTACATTTTCTTCTAAAAGTTTTATCATACTGGCTCTTAGATTTAAGTCTTTAATCATTTTGAATTAATTTTTGTATAGGGTGTAAGGTAGGGACCTCTTCTTTTGGCTATGGATATCCAATTCTCCCATTTCTCATTTATTGAAAAGACTATTCTGTCACTGTTCAGTGAATTTGGGGGCCTTATCAGAGATCAATTTCCATAGATTTGATGGTCTATCTCTGCACTCTCAATTTGATTTCATTGGTCTGTCTTTGTGCTAGTACCATGCTGTTTTGACCACTGTGGCAAGTAAGCTTTTAACTCAGAAAGTGTTGGTCCTCCCATTTTGCTCTTTCTTTTTAAGGATATCTTTAGCCATTTGGAGTCTCTTTCCCTTCCAAATAAATTTGATAACTAGCTTTTCCAAGTCTTCAAAGTAGTTGTTGGAATTTTGATTAGTATTGCATTGAATCTGTAGATCAGTTTGGGTAGAATTGACATCTTAACGACATTCAATCTTCCTATCCATGAGCATGGAATGTCTTTCCATCTACTAGGTCATGTTTTATTTTTTTTTGGTAATGTTTTGTAGTTTTCCATGTATAAGTCCTTGATGTCCCTATTTAGGCTTATTCCTAGAAACCTGATTCCTTTTGTTGCTATTTTGAATGGAATTTTTTCCTCAATTGTATTTTCAGAGAGGTCATTACTTGTGTATAGAAACATTACCACCATTTTGCTGAATTTGTTTATTAGCTCAAGTAGCTTTGTCATCGATTTCTCAGGATTTTCCAAGTATAGGATCATGTCATCTGCAAATAATGAAAGTTTTACTTCTTCCTTCCCTATTTGGATACCTTTTATTTCTTTTTCCTGTCTAATTGCTCCAGCTAGGACTTCTAGTACAGTGTTGAATAACGGTGGTGACAGTGTGCATCCTTGTCTCAGTCCCAGTCTTAGGGTGAATGCTTTTAATCTCTCACCATTAAGTATGATACTTGCTGTGGGTTTTTCACAGATGCCCTCTTATCATATTGAGGAAATTTCCTTTGATCCCTACCTTTTGAAGTGTTTTTATCAGGAAAGGATGCTGAATTTTGTCAAATGCTTTTTCAGCATCAATCGAGATGATCATGTAAAACTCACATGATCCCTTTCGATTTGTTAATGTGCTGTATTACGTTGATTGATTTTCTTGTGTTGAACCACCCATGCATTCCCAGTATGAACCCCACTTGGTCATGGTGTGTAATTCTTTTAATATGTTGTTGGATTTGATTTGCTAGCATTTTGTTAGCAAATCAAATCCAACAACATATTAAAATTTGGCATCCATATTTGTTAGAGAACTGGATCTGTAGTTTTCCTTTTTGTAGCATCTTTATCTGGTTTTGGTATTAGGGTGATTTCATGAAATGAGTTAGGTAGTATTCCTTTTTCCTCAGTTTTTTGGAGGAGTTTGAGCAGGACTAGTGTTAGTTCTTTTTGGAATGCTTGGTAAAATTCCCCTGTGAAGCCATCTGGTACTGGGCTTTTCCATGAAGGATGATTTTTTTTCATGACTGACTGAATCTCTTTTCTTGTAATTGGTTTGTTGAAATATTTTATTTCTTCTCTAGTCAGTATAGGTAGTTCATGTGTTTCTAGAAATTTGTCCATTTCATCTGAGTTCTCTCATTTTTAGGTATATAGATGTTCATAGTATTCTCTTATGATTTTTAAAATTTCTTCAAGATTCATGGTAATACCTCCCCCCTTCATTTCTGATTTTATTTGTCTTCACTCTCTTTTTCTTTGAAGGTGTAGCTAGGTGTCCATCAATTTTATTGATTTTCTCAATGAACTGACTTATGGTTTTGTTCATCCTTTCTGTTTTTTTTTGTTCTCCAATTCATTTATATCTGCTTGAGTCTTTGTTATTTCTCATTGTCTATTTGCTTTAGGATTAGTTTGCTCTTCTTTCTCTAATTTCTCCATGTTCTCCAGGTTAAGTCCTTAATTTTTGTCTGTTCTTGTTCTTTATTTTTTTGTGAAATATATATACACAAAAAACAATAAATTTTCAAGTACATTTTAACAAGTAGTTATAGAACGTATTTTAAAGTTTGGTATGGTTTACAGATCCATGATTTTTTGTTTTTTTCTTCTAACTCCTCCAAGGCATGGAGACCAACAGAAACATCAATATAATGATTCAGCATTCATACTCATTTGTTAAATCCTTCTTTGTTACACTTCTCCTTTTCTTTAAATAACATATATACATAAAAGCAATACATTTCAAAGTACATCGCAACAATTAGTTGTAGAACAGATTTCAGAGTTTGGTATGGGTTACAGTTCCACAATTTTAGGTTTTTAGTTCTAGCTGCTGAAAGGCACTGGAGGCTAAAAGAAATATCAGTGTAATTCAGCAGTCATACTCATTTGTTAAACCCAACCTTCTCTGTATAATTTCACCATTACCTTTGATCTTTCTCCCACTCTTTAGGGGTATTTGGGCTATGCACATTCTAAATTTTTCATGTTGGAAGGGGCTGTCGAAAACATGGGATGGGGGATGGAACTAGTTGATGTTCTGGAGAGGCTCAGCCCTCTGCATTTCAGGACTTATCTGGTGCAGGGACCCATCTGGAAGTTGTAGCTTTTGGAGAGTTACCCCAATGCATGGAAGCTTTGAGTTCTTGTTTTTTTAATATAGGCATTTAGGGCATTAAATTTGCCCCTCAGCACTGCCTTTGCTGCATCCTATAAGTTCTGATATGTTGTATTCTCATTATCATTTGTCTCCAGATACTTACCTATTTCTCTAGCAATTTCTTCTTTGACCCACTGATTTTACTTAAGAGTGTATTGTTTAATCCCCACATATTTGTAAAATCTCTGTTTCTTTGGCTGTTGTTAATTTCCAACTTCATTCCATTGTGATCAGAGAAAGTGCTTTGGATAATTTCAATCTTATTAAATTTATAAGGACTTATTTTGCTTCCCAGCGTATGATCTTTCCTGGAGAATGTTCCATGTGTACTAGAGAAAATTTTGTATCCTGGTGTTTGGGGATGTAATGATCTGTATATGTCTATTAGGTTTAATTGCTTTATCACATTGTTTAAGTTCTGTGTTTCCTTGTTAATCCTCTGTCCGGTTGTTCTATCTTTAGTGCAGATGGGGTGTTGAAGTCTTCCAGCATTACTATTAAAGTGTCTACAGTTTCCTTCAGTTTTTCCAGTGTTTGGCTTATGTGCTTTGGAGATCCTTGATTGGGAGCATAAACATTTATGATTATTTCCTCTTGGTGAATTGTCCCTTTTATTAATATGTACTTTCTTTCTTTATCTCTTATGACATCTTTACATTAAAAGTCTAAAATAGTGTAGCTACTCCTTTGTTTTGGCTACAGCTTGCATAGGATATCTTTTTCCCTCTTTTCACTTTTAGTCTGTTTGTGTCCTTGGGTCTAAGATGTATCTCTTGTAAACACATATAGATAGATTTTATTTTTTAATCCATTCTGCCAATCTGTATCTTTTAATTGGTGTGTTTAATCTCTTAACGTTCAGAGTTATTACTGTTCTTGAATCTACCATCTTATCCTTTAGTTTTTGTCAGATGCATATATTCTTTTCTTCTCTCTTTTATCCTTTAAATGATCTTTACTGGTACTCTTCCATTCTGTGTCCTCCTCCAGACCTTCCTCTGAAATGTTTTTTTTTTTTTTTTTTTCAGCTGACAGGACTCCTTCTAGTATTTCTTTTAGGGCAGTTCACTTTTTGACTAGTTCTTTCAGTCTTTGTCTTTGAAGATTTTAATCTATCCCTGAATTTTGAAGGACATCTTGGCTGGATAAAAAATTCTTGGCTGGAGGCCTTTCATGTTCAAGAGCTAAAATATATCTTACCTCTGCCTTCTTGCCTCCCTAGTGCCTGTTGAGTAGTCTGAACTCGGTCTTAGGTGTTTTCCCTTGTGTGCTGTAGATTGCTTTTCTGTTGCTGCTTTTAGGACTTCCTGCTTCTCTTCAGCATTTGACAGTTTGATTAATAGGTGTCTTGGAGTAGGTCTATTTGGTTTTATTCTGTTTGGGGTACGTTGGGCCACTTTGTTTGCATATTTATGTCTTTTATAAGGATTGAAAGTTTTCCCCAATTACACCTTCAATTTAAGCTTCCCAGCCCTTTACACTTTTCTTCTGAGACACCAGTGATTCTTACATTTGTGCATATTTTGTTCATCATTTCCCTGAGATCTGGTTCAGTTTTTTCCATTTTTCTTACCATTTGTACTTTTGTGCACCCTAGTTCAATTGTTCTGTCTTCTAACTTAACTTACTCTTCCTTCTGCTTCTTTGAATCTGCTATCGTGTGTCTCTAGTATACTTCTTATTTGGTCTACACTATCTTTCATCCCTGTGAGATCTACTGTTTTTCTCTGTAATCTTTCAAATTCTTTTTTATGCTCTACTGGTATCTCCCTGCTATCCTTATTTCTGTATAAATATCCTTGAGTAGTTCCATTTCCTGTGTTCCCGCCTGTGTTTTGATTTGGTCACTTGGCTGAGCCCTTTCTGCCTGGATATTCCTGTGCTTTGTGACTTTCTGTTGTGTTCAGGACTTTTGATTATTTATGGTTATTTTGCAAGTTAGTTTTCTTCACTCATCTGAAGTTTAATATTAACTTGGTTTTGCATTGAAAGTTCCCTTTGCACTTGATTTGTCAGTATCCTTGCCAAACCAAGGCCTGAATCTCATGTAGAGGGTACAGTTCTACTTGAGGGTCTATTAAAAGGTAAGCAGGGGTGCACAGGTAGTTCAGTGGCAGAAAGCCCAGCCTCTCTTCCTGGACCATGCCTCTCCTCCCAAAAAAAGTATATAAAATAAAAACCCACTTCAGCAGTAATAGACTCTGAAGTCAGAAGGAGACATCCCAAGATATATTGGGAATGAACTTAGCCCACAGAAGGAAAAGAAAATAAAAAAATAAAAAGTCAATGAAAATATAAATATATAAAATATATTTAATTAAAAATAAAATAATTTAAAAATATATTTATTTTAAAAGCCTACGCAGATAAGAAGCTTGCCAAACTGCACTTGCCACTTATTCCCAGAAGGTGGTGCTCCTGAGCCACCTCCTCCCCTTAAGCCTGTCCCTCCCTGACTGCAGCTGTGGACTGGGAAGATGGCGTGCATGGCAGCGGGGGCAGGCTATTCCTGGTACACAGTGGTGGCATGGTTGGTCCCAGTGTGCTGGATGGGGGACCTGATCATGGCACCCGGCGGATCTGCTTTTCACTGTGCCTGAGGTGACAGCTATTCACAGTGCCCCGCTGGGAGAATGCTCCCAGTGCCCAAGGGTGCGGTTTTCACAGTGGACGGCTGGGCAAACCTCTGGGCTCCCCCCGGGTGCTGCCAACTGCATAGCCAACAGTTGGGGCAGGCTGGAATGGAGGGATGATCAGTTCCCTCCGATCCATACCTCCCCATGCAGCACCGTCCATCCCCAGCAGGGGTCATGGCTGATAAGACCCACTCTGCTCTCCCCGTCCCAATCCCCCTGCTTCTGTCCTCCCCAAGAAATGCTGAAGACCCTCTATGATCATTAACTCCCCCAGGACTGCAGTCCTGGTCATTTTTTTTCCCGGCCCCCTGTCTTGTTCTACAGAGCAGGGGTTGAGGCAGCCTACCCTACTCTGCCATCTTCCCAGGAGTCTTGTTTTGTTATAATTTATAGAGAAATGCAAATGTCTGGGGTATATATGATAAGTTAATAGATGAATCTGTCTACATTTCTTAGTAGGCAAGAATTGTTGTTTCTTGATTTAGTTTCTGAGATTTCTGATTCTGTTTTCATGTGGTTACAGTACCACTGTACTGGGTACTGCAGTGCTGCCAACAGAACTTTCCTCCATAATGGGCTGGTTCTCTGTCCTCACTGTCTAATATGGTAGTCACCAGCCACACAGGGTTATGGGATGTAGTTAGTATATAATTCTGTCATATAAGATTTCCTGGTTTGCTTTTTGTTTAATATGTTTATAGTTTTGGCTCCACAACTATGGTGTATGCTTTTTTGTGGCTAGAGATGACGTCTTTTACTCCTGCTTTTGTTCCTTACCTTTAGCCGGCATGTACCAATAAATTGTATATTTTCAGTGACTGAAATGCTATTAAATGATAGGGTTATGATGGAACCATTTTACCTCTTATATTTAGAAGTAAATATCTTTGGGTATGTTTTTATCTGATTATGGAAATTAATAGCATTGTAGTGACACTTATTTGATTAGATTATTTTAAGGAAGAGTTTTTTAGGGCTGTTATGGTTCAGTTAGATTGTTTGCATTTAGACTAGAAATTCAGGAGGCCAAATATCTCAAATTGTCTTACGTTTTTTAAGACTCCCAATATAGGTTATAGAATAGATCTCATGCTGGTTTTGTATAGATTAAAAAGGTCTTTGTGATGTTGGCGGCTTGTTTTTTATTTGCTTTTTTGCTTGGTAGAGTAGATGTTTTTAAGATAAATAGTTTAAAAATAGTTAAGAAGTCATGATTATATTGTGGTTGGGAGTTTCCTATTTTCTTTTTCCTTCCCCTTTTTTTTTTTTTTTAAAATAAATCATTTGAGACAGATGTCTCAGTCCTGTGCTGTTCTTAATTATTTCTCCATTGACATCTTCAGGCTTAAATCTGTGCTTTTACCTTCTAATAATTTTATTCTTCCAGGACCCACTATTTATTTGCGTTCTGCTTTGATGATAAAAGGGTCAGTACATCAGCAATTATAAATGTGTATGCGCCTCATAACAGAGCTTCAAAGAAACAGAGCTTTAAAATACATAAAAGGTTAAGAATTATCTAACAGCCTTCTTCCAGTAATAAATAGAATTAGAGAAATTTAAGGAAGCCTTTAGAACATCATTGTCCAGTAGATATAATGCAAGCCACATATGTAAATTTAAATTTTCTAGTAGCCTCATTTAAAAAAATAATAGATAAATTTAATTTTTTTTGTTGCTTGCTGCATGGCGGTGTCACATTTCATTATTTTTCCATGTGAGTATCCCATTATTGCAGCCCCATCTGTTGAATTTTATTTGTTTGGGTTTTTTGCTTGTTTTGCTTGTTTTTTGTTGTTTGTTTTTTTGGGGGAGGGGGGAAGTGCATGGATGGAGAATTGAACCCAGGTCTCCTGCATGGCAGGTGAGAATTCTATCACTGAACTACCCTTGCACCTCTAGGGCAATTTAATTTTAATGATGTATTTAATGCCACATATGCAAAAATATCATAAATATCAAAATCTGGTATATGTTTTATACTTATAGCACCTCTCAATTTGACTAAGTCATATTTTAGATGCTCAGTAGCCATATGTGGGTAGAGGTGACCGTCTTAAACAGCACTGATCTAGAAGGTCAAAATGACACTGTCAGCCAGTTTAAACTAACTGACATTTAGAGAGCCCTGTACCCAACAACCGGAGAACACATGTTCCTTCAAGTGCACATGGAACTTTCACCCAAGCAAAGCCCTGTACTAGGCCACGAAGCAATCAAATCAAGATTGAAATGTCACCAAGTATGTTCTGTGACCATATCAGAATTAAATTAGAAATAAATAACAATATGTTAACTAGAGAAAGCCCCGTGTATCTGGAAATTAAATACTACACTTTAAAATAAGTTACTGGGTCAAAGAAGGGACCATATGGAAAATTAGAAATTTCAAACTAAATGTAAATGAAAATACACCAAATCAGAATTTGTAGGATGTCACAAAAGCAATGCTTAGAGGGACATATATAACTTTATATCGTTATAATAAAAAAAAGAAAAGAAAGGATTAAATATGGCAATGTGTCCACCTTAAACTGCAAAAAAAATAATATACAATAAAGAAACTGAATCCCAAGTATGGTAGCAAGAAGAAAATGATAAGGGTAAGGGCAGAAAACTAACAAAGAATATTTCAGCACAATTCCTCTTCTTTTTGGTAGCTTGTACTAAGTACCTTAGTACCCTGTAATGATCAGCAATAAAATTAATGAGAAAAATTGTGTTCCAAAAATTATAAGGAACTAATTTATAGGTGAGAGCAGTGTTAAATTAACTTCAGTAATTAAAATGATTTTTATAATGGAAGTTTCAAATTTCCCTGATTTCAAATTCACTTTAGTTTTCTTATTGTGCCTGGTTTGGAAAATAATTTTACCTAGGGGAAAATTCTATAGACATTTTATAAACCTGTGAAACATTTTAAAGTTCAGAATTTGAGCGCAGACTTAACAAAATTATAAGCAGCTGTGTACATCCCTTTGTAAAGATGTGTATTTACTTTGAGGATAGTGACATTTCCAAATGAACCTGCAGAAGTGGTCAGCTCTTAGGAATTTGCATAATCTCATTGAATTGAAAAAATGAACATTTAAATGAAACTGAATTTTTCCCCATAGGTTCATCGACAAGAAGGAAAGGTTAAGCCGACTTAAGAGCAAGCAAGAAGAATTTCAAAAACAGTGAGTTTTGTTTGCTTTTTAATTTGTGGAAGTTATCTTTTCACCATTTGGTTTAATTCAGTGCTGTGGTGTACAGATAGGTGAATTGCTAACTTACTGACCTTAGGATAAAATCTCTTACAGTGTGGATGAGTTGAGAAGATTAGTACATTTTGGAGAAGTGAAAGTGGAGAAATAATCAAGTTTCTAGAAGATATTGGAAGCAGAGCCAGTGCCTGGTACGCAGTTGGCACTGAATGAATATTTAGATGGTTGACTCAAACCCCTGGCTCTGATCATTGGTGTCTGGTGCATAAGTCCAGGATGTGGGTGTGACTAGATTTAAATTAGTGACACGTGACTCCTTTAGGACATCTCTGCTTCCATTTTCCTTTTTTCTTCTGTGTCTGTGTTTTACAGAGTGTGGTCTTCAGATCACCTACATCAGAATTAACTTACTAGGATAGTGGTAAAAAATGCAGGTTCTTGGAATCCTTTCCTTAGTTACTCCGATTCAGTAGAGCTGGTGCAGCCTTGGAATCTGCATTTTTAACAGGCCCTCCTGTTGAATCTCACTCCCTGGGCTTGGGAGTTGCTGTCTTATAGGACCTTCCGCCCTAGCTTGACCCAGTTGCTGTCCTGCCTGCACAACCCAGGTGTTCGTATCACTGTGCTTTTGTTCAGTTGTGTCTTCGCCTCAGTGTTTTTCTGTTCTCTGCAAGTCCAGCCCACCTCTCAAAGATGTTTAGGGGTCGTCGTCTCTGTGAAGCCGTCCCGAATCCTGCCATCACAGAGCTTTCACCTCCTTTGGTGAAAGCAGTTGATGCCTGTGCCTCTGAATCCCAGAATGTAATCTGGCCTTCTCAGGAGAGCCTGTGGTGGTCAGATAAATGCATACACAAGCAGATTCCATGTTCTGAGACATCCTGTATTAGAGAAACCTGCTTAAATTTATTTAAACTTAGCAGTTTCTTACTCAGTTGCAGAAACTTTATTTTTCTCCCTCAGAGCACTTCATTCTATCGAATAAATTTTCAGAGATTTTGGATTGTGCCATTTATTTTGTCACCAAATAAATTTTCAATTATGTGTTCTCTTGTAACAATCATTATCATCATCATTCATTATGACTGATGGAAGTTGTATTTCTTTTTTTTTTACATGGGCAGGCATCGGGAATTGAACCCAAGCCTCTGGCATGGCAGGCAAGAACTCTGCCAGTGAGCCACTGTGGCCTGCCCGGAAGTTTTTGATTATGACTTGAGTTATGGCTATTGTTGAAGTTTTACTGTGCATGTGTGTAGAAAAGCTCTGAGCAGCATTGAAAGTGCAATGGAAAGAAGGCAAAAAGTTACAGAGAACAGGGAATTTGGAAAGCATTCTAAATACTGTTAAGCCTTTGGTATTTCTAGCCAGCCATTTCTCAGAATTCCTTATTTTAGGCAGTTGTTGTTTTTACATTTTTTTGAGCTTCACAAAATTTTGATATTTAAGAGCATATTTTCAGTGTCTCTTCTCCTTACAGTGTGATAAGAGCTCTGGAAGGAAAATGGATAACAGATCAGTTGGTAAGTTGCAAGAAGTATTTAAATCTTTGTATTTAAGGCTACATGATTTTAAATTGATAAAAGCGTTAAAAAGTCATTTTGAATTTAAATTTACTTTTGATCATTTTTGGCAGTCCTCTATTTGAATATATTTATAATGTGGGCTTCTCAGATATTTCATCTAGATACCAAAAACAGTATAGGCAATTAATTATGGAGCCACATAAAGGTTATTTATGAAGTCTGGTATCAACACAGAAATACTAGAATAGTGTGCTAATACTTTAACTATTATCATACTCACACAGTCTAGATGGATTAATGACTAAAATGCAAAAAGTAAACTGATAAATATTAGAAGAAGATATGGGAGTGTATTTTTGTAGTCTTGGGGTGGAGAGGACCTTTACAAGCCATAAAGAAAAACATTTTAACAGACTTGACTGTATAAAAGTTACAAGGTTCTGTATAAACAAAATTAACATTTAGATAAACTGGGGGAAATGAGTACAATATATAGAAATAAGGAGTTAGGTTGATAAGAGACACTTTTAGTCACTGCTGGTGGGAGTATACATTGACATGTTTGTTTTATGGACAGCTTAATCCTTTTTCTGAAAAGTGCACATGTGGCATGCCTAGTAATTTTCCTCCTGAGGAAATGTATACAGGGCAGAAATTTATGACCAGGAAATCAATGTCTGCAGAATGGGTGTTAAGTTACTATATACCGGTGTTAAGTTACTATATAAAGAATCAAAATGTTTATCAATGGGGGTAAGGCGGATAAAGTGTGATAATGTGTATCATTAAAAAGAGTGTGGTAAATCGGAGGAGGGTGTTTGTTGGAGTTCTCTGGGTTTCACATTAAAAATCAAAAAAAAAAAAAAGGATGTGGTCAATCTACAAATTGAATTGTATCAAAATGAATTGTCCAAGGCATATTTTTTTAATGAAAAAACAAACTAAAAGCAGACTAGTGGTATAAAATGATTCCATTTGTGTGTGTGTTTTAAATATAAATATAGTTTTAAAAATCTGAAAATATATATAGCAGACTTTAAGATTTCCCCCCGGTAAATGGGAGAGTTAGGTTGGCAATCACTTTTCCTTTTTTCTCTTCTGTGATGTTTTTTTTCTCATGACAAGCCTAATTCCTAATTTTACATCATATTTACCTAAAAATATTTGTGATATAGGTAAGTTTAGCATCTGCTCTGAATGTTATGATAAACAAAATATATTATATGGAAAAACACTGTGAATCCCATAAAAGAATCGTAAAAGAATCCCATTTCCATTTTTCCCAATTCTCTGTAATATTTTCTAGTTTGTCTATCAGAAACTTCAGTATTGATTCTTAAAGACTAATATCTTTAGAAATGAAAAGACCTCATTGATGGTTTAGTTCTTAGTCTGTTTGTCCCTATAAATCTGTTTTCACATGTCTCTGTGACCCCACTGGTGTGGTTAAAGCTTCATCTATTGTAACGTCTCTGTTCTAGTCTATATCTTACACTATCAGACTATTTGGACAAGTTTAAAACCAGGAGCTTTTTAACTTATCCACATTTATGGAGATTTCAGTGGAATTATAGAATAGATAATCATACTCTTTAACTACTAGATCCTGTTTTTACTTTATCCTTGATTCACTTTGGGGAAAGCTGTACCTGAGTGCTGATGATAAGAAGAAGAGGCAATTTCATGTTCTGTGTGATTTTCTGGGGCTTCTCAAGAAGTTTATGTAAGCTGTGCACTTAAAAATTCTGATTTGGTGCAGTTTTTATTATATTAAGTATTTCTTTTTTTTTTTGATGGTATGACATAATTTATTAATAAAGGCTTTCAAGCTCTATAAATAGCCATTATTTATTATCTGTTTTCCTGAATTTCCCTGTAACCAGAAGGAAACTTATTATTTATTATTTAAAATGGTAATAAATCTGAAATGAGTACTACCTCATTCTTCTTCAAATAGGAATCCATAAAAAATCATAAAGAAAGATTTCCATATTCTGCTTTACTTTAAGATCCCAGAATCATTAAATCGAAGGGCAGGTTATAATTGAATTGAGAAGTGAAAACTTTTTTTTTTTTAATGATCATTCCATTCTTTGTATATAATCAGTAACTCATGATGTCATCACACAGTTGTATATTCATCACCATGATCATTTCTTAGAACATTTGTATCAATTCAGAAAAAGTAAAAAAAAAAAAAAAAAAAAAAAAACTCATACATACCATACCCCTTACCCCTCCTCTCATTGACTGCTAGTATTTCCATCTACCCAATATATTTTAGCCTTTGTTTCCCCTATTTCCTTTTTCTATACCCCTTATTAAGTAATACCTCTTACTGTATAAGTGAGATAACACAGTGATGTTAATAGTCTTCTGAGCAGTCAGCGCCTAAATGCTTAGAGCAGTACTTTAACAGGACTTTCTCTGAGGCTGCAAATGTTCTCAATTTATGTTGTCCAGTACAGTAGCTGCAATCCAGATGTGGTATTGAGCTTTTGACATGTGGCCAGTGTGATGACTGAGGAGCTACATTTTTAATTTTATGTAATTTCCATTGAGATTTAAATAGCTACACATGGCAGAAACTACATATTGGCCAGGGCAGTTTTAGTGAATATCCTTCAACATTTTTCTCTTTGCTTATTGACACATGCAAGAAAAACTCTGTGAATTTCTCTTTCTCTCCTGATTTGTTAGCAGCTTCTGCACTGAACTTGAAAAACATTGAGTTTTCTTTTTTTTTAATCCACCATAGGTACAAAAGCTGTAAGATAATTATATTGGTCTTTTCTTTATTGTTTTCTAAGATATATCTGAAAATAAGTAGTGATCCTAGGTAAATTGTGTTAATCATAAGAGACCAATTTTTGTGATATTTACTGCATTTTTTTTCAGAGATGGAAAATCATGTCCTGCAAGATGAGGATTGAACAACTGAAACAAACAATATGTAAAGGAAACGAAGAAATGAAGAAAAGTAAGTGATGCCCCCCCAATATATAGATCCCCTAATAAAGGGCTCACATGGAATTTCACAGGATTAATAAGCTAAAGAGCCATATCAGCATGATAAAAAGCTACTCAATTTACATATGTATATTTGCATGTATGTATATAAAAAGAGAAACGGGATAGGAGGACAATAGCAAGATTTTAAATGACAAATTTAAATGAAGTAAACTTGGAGAAGTTGATACCTTGCCTTCCTCTTCTTGTAAATGACTTTAATAAGGAATTTTTTTTTTATAAATACAAATATAGAGATCTAACATAACCTCCTACTTTTCTCAATTAACAAAATTAATGAATGTTTTCCATTTTGCCTTAGCTAATAGGAAGTCCAGAGTCTAACTCTTCACGCACTTGTGAAAATCAGCTCACTTCAAAAGCTCAAATATTGTTTTTTCTCCCTTCCTGGCTCTTGTACAAATTTTAGTCTTGTGTTCATTTCACATTATATTTGTACACTTCATACTAATCATAGGTGATTGTCAAAAGTTAAGATAGATTCCTCTTAAACATCCCGTGTCCTTAGCCCCACGTATTACTGAAGATCAGTGTGTTTAAAGTTTAGAATGAGTCACCATCATACATTTTGATTCCCTTTCTTGACTACTCATTGCTTTTAGAAGCAAGTATTTTATAGTAGGATGTGATGGTATAAAATCTTCCTTTTAAAATGTTTGTGCTAATAAAGGGCTTGTGTGGAGGTTCACAGGATTAATAAACCAGAGGGGCAGGGAAGCCAGGTGAAGATGTGCTCACAACTGAGGATGAGTGATTATCTGCCAGATTTTATATGCATCGTCCAAAGACTCCTTTCAGTAGTGCTTTAGGAACTTGTCACTTAATATTTCGGTTCACCCTCCTTTCCCATCTTCCTGTCATGTTCATACCAGAGATTTGCCACCAGGCCTCTGTGAACTTCCTGAAATATCTGGATTTATTGAACATGTGCATTTCTCTGATAAACACATTTAAACTCTGATCAGCTCCTTTTAATGGGCTTCTAACTTCAAAATACAAAAACAACAGCCACAGAAAATAAAAACAACATAACAGTGGTTTCCATCCCTAGCAAATCGTCAGTCACTTACCTTTTTAAAGTCTAGAGAGAATCCTAGGATTCATTCTGGATTTATGAAGTTAAAAATTTCACAAATGGAGACTAGGTCAGTGGTTCTCAGACTATCTGTAGTGAAGAACCAGTAGTGTTTTTTTTGTTTGTTTCTTTTTAATGGCCAATCTGTCATGAACTGGTGCTTTTGTAAAATACAGTAAAAACTGCGTTTCAGGAAATTGATCAGACCTTAGGATGTCGTGGTAATACCAAATTGCTGTGAATTTCCGAACAGTCACTCTGTGTTTCTTTTGTGCTGGGCTGGTAACAGGTTGCAGCCATACCCATACTCTGAGTAGCAAGGCTTTGGGTGTTTCTTCTTCTTTTTTTTTTTTTAATTTGCATATGGGCAGGAGGCACCAGGGATCGAACTCCAGACCTCCAGCATGGCAGGTCGGAGCTCTGCCTGCTGAGCCACGGCAGCCGCCCCTTTGGGTGTTTCTGATAACAGGATGTTAACCCCTGATCCTTAGAACAGAAGTGTATCCCAGTTCCTACCCTCTAGCCAAACAGACTAGAAGCTGTGCGTGGACCTGAGCCCACAGAGCTTGTTACCCAAAAGTCTTTTTTTCCCTACTTATTGTTGAAATATCATACACATTCAGAAAAGGGCACAAATTATAAACTGTAGAACTGGATGAATTATTTCTTCAGAATCTTAGGACTTGAGGTATTGTGATACAGATGCACATAATACAGAATAATACCAATATATTATGTGACATGGTTAGGGAAATTAGGTTGTATGAAACTGCAGGGTAAATTACTTACCCGAAGACACTCAAGAAGCAAGAACAGATTACAGGAATAGCATCGGAATGTTTTGATGTTTAGGAGGAGCTGCATGGAGAGAAGGACGAGTTGAACTCTGAGTACTGACTGTGCAATAAGTACAGGCTGGGTAACTCTGATGCTTTCCTGCAACCCATAAAGGAATCATGATACGAGATTCGAAACTGTCCTAAAAGAAATCTGACTGTATGACTTGGCCATGGCTGAACAGATTGATTTGAGCACTTGTAAAGAGTTCAGTCGAGGTCATGAAAGTGACTGAGCTTGCTGCAAAGTAAGTTTGGGATCGTACCCAAAGAATTAACCTTTAAGACATGCACATTGAGCAGGTGTGATAAAGAGATGCATCTGAGGAAAAACAAAACTGTAAGAAATTTAATGCTGCAACTAAATCCTAGGTCCTCAGAAAAAGAGGGTGGGTTTCATCCATGGATGTTTGTTAGATAGATGCGTGTTATATTCTAGTCAAGAGGCAAGGCATCAGTTGAACCTGACATAAGGAGTTAAGAGCTATGTGCCACAGGCGCATGGTGGCGCATCCTGTTGAACGAAGAAAATTTGGAGATGTGGAAACCAGGAGCAGGGAACATTCCTTGAGAGATGTTGCTTTCAACAGCATGGGATAAGTGTTTGGGGAATGATGACTGGTTCAGCATTTATCCCTCGCCCATCCATTCAGGTGTTTAAGTATTCCACCTCATGGAAAGGATTTGAGGAGTCTAGTAACTGATCCAGACTAGAGTAAAAGGCAAGCTGCAGGGAGCTGGGGGGTGTGTACCGATGTGGAGGTAGCCTCTGGGCTAAGGAGTTTAGTTTGTATTTGTTGAGAACCACTGAGCATTCAGGTCATGGATTTTTAAGACTGAGCCCATGGAGCAGGGCATAAAGGCTTAGAGTAGAGCCAAGATTGAGATAGGCTGATTTTTGGTGAGCATAAACTAGGATTGTGATAGTGGGAATGAAAAGAAAAGTCTAGATGAAATCAAAGTCCAGCTGATGGAATTGGCCACCAAAGGATTAATTTTGGCCTTGGACAGAAATAATTGTGAAGTAAGGAACCTATCTTAAAATGTATCAAGAGGAGGTTTTCTGGGAAAAATAATGAGCTTGGTTTTTAACTTGAGTTTGAGCCTCCAGAGTTCTAAGTATGTGAGATTTTACAGCTTCTTTTTGCTACTGTAGTGAAGGTTAGCTACCATCCAGACCAAAACCTAAAGGAGTTCCACCAGAAGTACTTAAACCTGTTAGGACATGTGTATATGCTCTCCGGATTGTGTGGTCAGGCCCTTTCCCCTTGCTGTGCTTGACATACTGGGCATCTCATAGGTGCTCACCAACGTGTGTTTCCTCCCAGCTGGCTGCTGCCCCATTCCACTGGACCCTTGCAGAGTGCTTGATCAATTTCTCTTGCCCATCCTTCTTATGCCTTGGTTCTCTGTTGTCATCCAGGGCACACCTGGGAGGCTTCTAAGTAAAATTAGATGACCAATATGTTTTTCCAAGCTTGAATTAGAAGATGCCCCTTTGCAATCTATGGACTATAGTTAAGAGTAATATCTTAAAATTCTTTCATCACCAGTAACAAATTTACCACACCAATACTAGGGGTCAGTAATAGAGGGGTTAAGGGGAATGGGATGTTTTGGGTTTCTATTTATTTTTCTGGAGTAATGAAAATGTTTTAAACTTGATCGTGGTGATGAATGCACAAGTATGTGATGATGCTATGAAAAGTATACGTTGATTGTATACTTTGAATGGATTGTATTGGTATGTAAATGTATCTCAATAAAACTGCACTGAAAAAAACAAAACAGAACTTGAGTTAGATCTGCCTTCTCTGCCAACCTGGCTATTCTCTGGGGAGTACTTAGAAAGGCAGGTATTTCCTATGCAAAACGTGACTTTGCCATTAGTTGAGTGACTCCTTTTATTAACAGTGGCTACACATGGAGGTAACGAGAGATTGCAGTGGTGGTCCCCTATGCTTTATGTGGAATATATGCTTGAACTAAACTCTCAGATTTCCAGTTAGTGAGCATTAGCTAGTTAGTTTTTTGAAGTTTTGCTTTCATTCTAGATTGCAGGGGAGACGCTTTGCTTGTGGGGTGGGATTCTGCAGTATTGAACTATTTGTAGAGACGGTTGTTGGATGTTATTCAATTTCTTTTAGATTCTGAAGGCCTTCTCAAAACTAAGGAAAGGAATCAGAAGCTTTACAGTCGCGCACAGCGGCATCAAGAGAAAAAGGAGAAGATACAGAGACAGAATCGCAAACTTGGTGACCTGGTGGAAAAAAAAAACACGGACTTAAAGAGTCATTATGAGAGTCTGGCAAATCTTCGGCGATCCTACATATTAGAGCTTACCTCCGTCATTTTTCCTATTGAGGAAGTAAAGACTGGTGTGAGGTACAGTAAGCAATTCTTTTGACTCCTAGACTAGATCATATTCCAAATAGTGTTTTTTCAAATGTGTCAGCGCCTCATTTAGTAAGTCTCATTCTGGGACCCATATGCTTTCCTGGTAATGAAACCCAGGTCTTATCAGCTTCAGCAAACAGCACACACTGCACAAAGTTGGCAGGACATCCAGGGTGAAGGGTGGTGGCCCTGCAGAGGGGTGGTTCAAGGTTCACCACCCTGCCTCATGTCACAGGCTTGTTCACTTTTACAGAGCTTCCAGCTGGGCGCTGATACACAGTCCCTGGCTGAGAACCATTTGATGGGTGAATGGGTCACAATCCCAGTTGGGCTGTTTATTAGTTGTGTGACATGAGGCGGGTTGTTGGACCTTGAGTCTTATTTCCTTGTCTACTAAATGGGGATAATAAATGCTTGCTTCATTTATTGAGTAATTATGAGCTAATATTTAAGAAAACACCCACGGCTCAAGGTCTGTCACATGTTGGGCCTAGATCTTGACTTAGTGTTTTCCTGGTAACCATCCTTTATTGTTTTAGTCGATTTTGAGCACTGAATGCTGTGGTTTTGCTCCTAGGCCATTGTGCCTTGATACCCTCGGGAGTCTTTGGGTTGGATAAGTCAGTGAGTGGTTCCCTTCCTGGCTGACGATGTGAGTCATTTTTGAAAATATAGGTTCCAGACGACACACCCCAGCCTTCCAGGGCATCTCATAATGCTTTTGTGTTTTCAGACTTCACCAGATGATTCAGATGATCAGCCAGGTTTGGAAACCACCACTTAAGTGTTAAGTTGCTTTCTCACAAACCTGTCCTAGCTGGTGATTTTCCTGTCTATCCTGGTAGCTCTCACTTCTGGCACTTTTCACTGGAATATGACAGTGAAATATTCCAGTGAAATTGCTGGACTACTGCTAAATTTTGTAACTATTCTTTCCTACCTTTAGTTCAGTCTGCTCTTTGTTCTACTGCCAGATTAACTTCCTAAAACCCTAAAAAAATCTGATTGTTTCTTCTGGCTTGGAAACCTGTTCTCTGGCTCTTTCAAAGTAATTTGTCATTAATAATATTTAGCAGATAGGGAAGAAAAGAGATTCAGAATAGAGCGGAATAGGAAGTTCAGAAATAGACCCCATGGGAATTTAGTGTATGATAAGGGTGACATTTTGGACCAATGAGGAAAATTTGGTTCATCAAAAAATTTGTGTTAGAACAGCTGGCCAGCCCTTTGGAAAAAATAAAAAATGCTAAAAAAAGAAAATTATGCCAAGTGAAATTCTGATGGGTCAAAGATTGATATATTAAAAAACTTTACAATAGACAAAAGCTGAGGCACTGTTTCAGATGAAGGAGACTGGGGAGAGCAACAGCTAAATGTGTGGTGTGGTCCTGGACCCCAAAAGGAAATTAATTGGATAAATTGGAATAAGGTCTGTAGATTAGTTAATAGGATTGTAGTAATGCTAATTAGCTGATTTTGATCACTGTATTTTCCTGAACTGATAATTTGGAAAAGTTGAGTGAGTGAAATGCATACAGGAGATTTTTGTAATATTCTTGCAATTTTTTCAAAATGCCAAAATTATTTCAAAATAAGGCCAAAATTATTTCAAAAATGAATGTGTAAAGGGAAACATAAGTATAGTAAATATACTAGATGGGAAAACATGGACAAAAGCTTTCTCTTCTGTACCTGTGCTGTTTGAATCTTTTACCTGGAATATGTATTATTTTATACCACCTGTGAATTTTTAAAATTTATGTGGTAACATATATACAATATAACATTTAGTCAATTTTAGGTATACAATTCAGTGGTGCCAATTAGATTAGTTTTTGTTTGTTTGCTTTTTTGTTTTTAAGCAGGTGGTTTTGAAGTTATCCCTATAATGAGATTTCTTCTTTGTTTGCATTTCTCTGAACTCCTTGAGTGAGAAGAGGAAGAAGCAGAGATACTGCTGGCTTATAGTTAGCCATAATACCTCCACTCACAGTCTTATCTGTGACTGCCAGCAGGAGTTATCTCTATGTGTGTGTTAGGGCAGAAGGAAAAAGGATTTGAAACCCACTGGTCAAGAGGACAGAATCTAAACTTAGTGATACCCGGGAGGCCTTTTCCACTCTGCCCACTTCCTAACTACTTCTGCAGTACCATCTTTTGGAACTTCTCCTCGTGCACCTACCACACCAGCCATGCTAAACATCTCTGTTCCCCAAACACACTGTGTTGTTCCCCCTCATGCATTTGTACCTGCTGTGACTTGTCATGCTGAATTTCTATTCCACACTTTAGACCCAACAGTTTTGCAAGTGTGGTTCACAGTCCACTAGGGGCCCATGAGATCTATTCAGGGATCCATGGAATGAAAACTATTTTTCTGATAATACTGAGACATTATTTTCCTTTTTCACTGGGTTGACACTTGCACTGGTGGCTTGACACAAATCACCAGTAGCGCCCAGCTGTAATAGTCATATTTTCCACCTCCACATACTCACAAGTTTCAAAAAAAAAAGGTCTTGAAAGGGCAGTGAAAATGATTAATTCTATGAAATGTTGACACTGGGGTACATGTCTTTTTGATGAACTGTGATTAAATGGGAAGTATGCATGAAGTACTTTGCCACATACCAAAGTACCATGGTTGGTTCAAGGGAAAGCACATGAATGACGGCGCTGCGAGATGAACTACTTTTTTTCATGGAACACTAAGAATACTGACAGTCTTGGGTACTAAAGAGATTTGCAAAAAACAATGCCAACCTTCACTGATTTTTTTTTATTTTGAAAAAGATAAATATTTTCATTAAAAATGTGCTATGTTAAGGGTGTGCCACGGTGGCTCAGCAGGCAAAAATGCTTGCCTGCCATGCCAGAGGACCCGGGTTCGATTCCCGGTGCCTGCCCATGCAAAAAAAAAAAAAGTGCTATGTTAACATGTAACGGGCTCATTGTTATTTTTGTGTGACTGAATAAATGTTTAAAATTTTTCTCAGTTTTAATTCCTAATACAGTAAATATTGATAGATCTAAGCCATGTAAACAAAAGCTCTTTGGGGCCATCAAAAAATTTTAAGCACGGGAAGGGTTCTGATAGCTCGGTAGGCCCTGGCTCCCTTGGTGCTTTCTTCCTCACGCCTATGCAGCCTTCTGTACCTTCATCTCTCCTAGCATTTGCTTATGTGTATTCCAGCTAAGTCAGGTGTAGCTTTTTAATGTTCTGGCATTTCTGGCAAGTATATTGCGTGCCCTCTAGTAACAGTCTCTTGAAATCCCTGTGCATCTTCTGATTTTTAGAGATCCTGCTGACGTGTCTTCAGAAAGTGACAGTGCCATGACCTCCAGCACCGTCAGCAAGCTTGCCGAAGCGCGGAGGACAACTTACCTCTCGGGGAGGTGGGTCTGTGACGACCACAACGGGGACACCAGCATCAGCATTACTGGGCCTTGGATTAGTCTCCCGAACAATGGGGACTACTCTGCCTACTACAACTGGGTAGAAGAGAAGAAAACAACACAGGGGCCTGGTGAGAAGCAAAACTTCTTTAAAAACTTGTGTGTGTACGTGCGTGTGCCTTTTTTTTTTAAATTGAGGTAAATTCACACAATATAAATTTAATCATTTTAAAGTATACAATTCTGTGGCATTTGGTACATTTATAGTGTTGTTCAACCATCACCTTTACCTGGTTCTAGAACTTCTGCATCACCGTACAAGGGAGCCCTGTACCATGAAGCAGTGACTCCAAATTTCCCCCGGCCCATGGCAACCGTGAATCTTCTTTCTGTCTCTAGGGATTTCCTGTTTTGGATATTTCATATAAGTAGAATCATAAAGCTGTGTGACGTTTGGTGTCTGACTTCTCTCACGTCCTTTCATAATATTTTGGAAGTTCACCCATGTTGTAGCATGTATCAGAGCTTTGTTACTTTTTTGTAATTAAAATTTTTAATTTTGGAATAATTTCAAACTTAAAGGACATTGCAAAAACAATACAAAACCTATACAGAGAACTCCAGATGCTTCCTACTCAGATACCCAGGTCCACCAATTTTTATCATTTTGCACCATTTGCTGTATCATTCTATCTGTCTATCTATCCATCCACTTTTATTGTTTTTCTTTATGACTGGATAACGTTCCATTGTATGGTTATAAACCAGACTTTGTTTATGCATTCAGCAGTTGGACTGGAAAAGTACTTTTTTTTTTCCGATGTTTCACCTTTTGAAGGTTAATATTGCTTTATTTATATAAAAAGGCCTTGCTATTTAAGGAAGTGTATTTAGTCTGTTGAATTCCATTTTTATTTTACAACTTTGTAAAGAAATTGTTTTAGCAGTCCTAAATGGAGATGAAAATTTGCCAATAGCAAAACCCTTTAAAACTGCTGCAGTTTCTGTTGGTGGTGGAGAAAGATTATTCATGTCAAGTCATTGCGTGAACTGTGAGTGTGTACTTTGGTCATGCACACCGCTGGGCACCAGTGATACAAAAGGGCCTGAAACAGGTCTTCTGTCAGGGGAAGGGCTGAGAACAAGTAAATGATCAGCAGACCCACATGCATAGCTGGGACTGTGGAGGGAATCAGCAGCATTGTGGCAGGCAGGGCTTCAGAAAAAGCCACTTCTTTTCCATAAAAAGTAGACAAGGGAGGCCTCTGAGCAGGAGACATTTAAATTGGGTGTAAATTGTTCTGTTAATACATTAAGCTACATCCTCTGATCCAAAGTAGTTCAGGTTTTAATTTCATTTATGCTACAGAGGCCTATCCTACAGAGGCCCATTTAATTTTTTTTTTTTTCTTTTTTTTCTTTTTTAGCATGGGCAGGCACCGGGAATTGAACCCAGGTTTCTGGCATGGCAGGCAAGAACTCTGCCACTAAGCCATCATGGCCTGCCCGCCCCCTTTTTTTTAACCTTTTTATTGTGAAATGTATATGCAAAGAAAAAAGACAAAGCAATAAATTTCATAGTGTACTTCTACAAGTAGTTACAGAACAGATTTCAGCGCTTGTTAGAGTTTATCATTCTACTATTTAGATTTTTCCTTCTAGCTGCTCCAAAACACTGGAGGCTAGAAGAAATATCAATATAGTGATTCAGCACTCAACTTGTTTGTTAAATCCTATTTTCTCTGTTATAACTCCTCCTTCTCCTTTGATCCTCCTCCCAATCTATAGGGATCGTTTGGCAATGCCCATTCTGACTTTTTGTTGTTGAGAAGGGGTGTCATAATTAGCTGATAATCTTGGAGAGGCTGATGTAGGCCCATTCACTTTTATTATATTCCACTTAGCATAAAACATAAATGATGAAAATATCCTTGGCCTTGGAGCTTTTATGAATGAGGAATAAAACTGAACCATCCATAATGTAATGAAAAAATATAAATGATAAAATCTGTGTTTATGGATAATTGAAGATAGAAGATAGTTTCTTTTGAAATTAAAGGTCTTTTGCGTATGATTGTTGTTTTTATATTTTAGACATGGAGCATAATAATCCCGCTTACACAATCAGTGCTGCACTGTGCTATGCAACTCAGCTGGTCAATATTTTATCACATATACTTGCTGTAAATCTTCCCCAAAAACTGTGCAACAGGCAAGTAATCAATGTGGTGATGCTATGTTTATCTTATTTCACTTAAGTTTCTGCTGTGTTCTTATGTGTTCTAATTAAACCAAAATAAGAATTTAAAAGTATAATCAAAGCAGAAAAAGTTTGACTGTGAAACGTTGAGATTAATTTTAAAATCCTCAAATGCAAAATCTGTTTCCTCATCTTCTTAAGTCTGAAAAAAACAGAGAGTATTCTCCCACTAGAAAAAAATAATAGTTGGAGAAACTCAGATATTCAGAGTATGCTGTAGATCCTCATATATGAGACCTGGGATCAATTATAAGAATTGTATTGTATATATGTGGGTTTTTTTTAAAAAGTAAGTTAGCATGGTTTAAAATTCTAAAACTTTCTAAAACAGGTTTACAATTTACCCAGTTCTCATTAAGATCTCCCTAACCTCCTCCATTTCAAGCAAATATAAATGTGTTTCATTACCTTTGCCCCCTTCTTTACACAAAAGCTAGCATACTATACTAAGGTATTTTCACCTTGCTTTTTAGACTTTTATTTATTTAATGAATATTTATTGAGCATCTACTACGTGCAGGTACTGTGGTAAGCAAAACACATCTTACTGAGGGCATTGGGGCTTACATCTTACTGAGGGCACAAATAATAAGCAACTAAATACACAGTGCCATATGGGGCTCAGCGTTACATAACACTGAGAATATTAAAACAGGGCAAGAGAAAGGGAACGTGAAGCAGGAAAGGGTTGTTGTGTTGGGGTGGGCAGCTGGGTGGCCATATATAAAGCTAAAGGGAGGAAGGAAACAAGCCATGTAGACCCCTAGGGAAAGAGGCTCCAGGCAAAGGGAATGACAAGTGCAAAACTCTATGGAAGAGAGGGGAAGGCAGGGCCACTGTGAGCCTTCTCTGTCCTTCCGCATAAGGCACATGGCCACAGAGTTTTCCTTGGTATAAATACCAAGATCTGACAAATCCCATTGATGCTTCAAGGAATAATCTTGTATATTTGTCAAGTCATGAGTGTGCAAGTATTTATGTAGGATAAGTTCCCAGAAGTGGAATTAGTCAGACGGTATATATGCATTTGTAATTTATGGAGATGGAGTAAAATTGTTCTCCTTAAGGGTAATCATACTTCATTCTTAGGAAGTTTCTGTTTATGTGTCATTTATTCAGAGGTTAGGACCCAGATAGGCTTTCTCCTGAACTATAGTATAAAGCGTACTCTTTGCAAAATGAACATTTTAATATATAATTTCCTCAACAAATATTACACCTTTATAAATAGTATGTTTACTTTACAGTGAATTTTGTGGGGAAAATCTCAGCAGACAGAAATTCACTCGAGCAGTGAAGAAATTGAATGCAAATATCCTTTACCTTTGCTTTTCTCAGGTATGGAAAACGTACTGTGAAGTGATGTTTAGTTTGATACATAGTTTGAAAATATTAATCAGTTCTTTGCATTTTCTAGCATGTAAATTTAGATCAATTACAACCGCTGCATACCCTCAGGAATCTAATGTACCTGGTCAGTCCAAACTCTGAACACCTAGGCAGGTAAGAGGGATATTTGTTGCTTTTCTCTAAATGTTCTTTATGTGATCACTTTTTTTTTAATTAGCTTTTTTTATTGTATAATATCACATATATACAAAGCAGAGAAAGAAAAAAGCAATAGTTTTCAAGGCACTCTTGAACAAGTAGTTACAGGACAGATCCCAGAGTTTGTCATGGGTATGTGATTATTTTTAACTAGAATTGTTGTACTTGTTGGCCTAGTATAGGGGCCCGTTCCCCAATCACGCACTCTCCGAAAAGAACAAAAATAATGCAGTTCCATACAGAAGAAAAAAATAGCTAATCATATTTGAATTTTAATTTTCCTTACATAGTAATTTTTCAGAGAATTAATATCAAATAGGTAAACACCTAAAATGGAATAAAAAACACAATATTCCTAGGGCAGGGAATTCTCTTCCTGTCGCTGAGAACCAAAGGCTATTTCTTTTAGCCCACATGTGTTTCTGCTCTATCTCTGCCTAGTAGATCTGTCCTCATCCTGTCTCTTGAACACTTTCTTTTGTGCCTGCTCATTCCCTGCCCACTGTGATAATCCTTCATCACAGTTTTGTTTATCACTGAGTCAGTCTGGTCCCCATTGATTGGACAGTGTCTTAGAAGTTTAGGGGATGAATTGGTTTGAAACATACTAAAATCTAGACAGTCTAAAGAAAACTTTTGAATCAGTCAAGCAGCATGGTAGGAAACCAGGCACAAATTTAAACAGGCAATTGAAACTCAGAAATGCCAGTGGCCAGTATCCACAAGAAAAAAATGTTCATCCTCAGTCAAGAGTAAAGAAATGTAATTCAAAACAGGTTTCCAGTTTTCAACCATCAGTTTGGCAAAAATGGAAGGATTGATGACATCCAGTGTTCGTGGTGGTTTAAGGAAATAGGGCTCTCTTATTACAAGGTATGATGTAGTATAAGTTGTTGGGAAGCCAGTTTGGAGGGGTTTTTTGCTCTGAACTGGCTGTGCCATTTCTGGTGCTTGTCCTGCCTGCAGAAGTACTCGCACATGCACACGTGCCCGGGCCTAAGACTGGCGGGAGGTGACATCTCTCTGTGGTCTGTGGGCCAGGACGTCAGGGCTGGGCAGAGTGAGCACAGCTGGGCGTTCAGAATCTGAGACAGGACGAGGTACAGAGAAGTAGGAATAAAGAAGTGAAACTGGTCCCAGGGCAGAGCTCTCCAGTCCTCTTATCCTCTTCTAAAAATGAATTCTTTGGATTAGAGCGCTAGATCCACAGCTGCAAGGGTGGGGGAGGGAATTGAAGCTAAAAGAAGAGCTTCAAATGTGCCCTTGTCCATACCTGCCTTATCCAGAATCACAGTTTCAGGAAGATTATTTATGGAACCTGGGTAGGACTTCCTGTTTCCATTCAGACCAGCTGAACTGTTGGATCCCATCCTGAATCCAGACTTACAAAAGAGTTGAAAAAATAAATACAAAGACTCATATATCCTTTCCCAGATTCGCCTACTGCTAATGCTTTACCCCATTTGCTTTGTCATTTGCACATTTTGTCTCCAAATATATACACATACTCACCCAGATAATTTTTTCTGAATTCTGTGGAGATAAGTTATGTACATCATGACTGTTAACCCCTAAATACTTGAGTGTATGCTTCTGAAAAATAAGGTTATTCTCTTACTTAACCACATAGGAAAATTATCAACCTCAGTAAACTTCACATCGATACAATATTGTAACCTACTTCCCATGTTCAGAGTTTGTCAGTGGACCTGATACTGTGCTTTTTAGTATTTTTTTCCCCTCCAGTGCAAGATAGAATCCTGTCTGAAGTCAGGTATTGCATTTAGTTGTCAAGTCTGTTCAGCCTCCTTTAAGTCTGGAACATTTTCCATAGCTTAGTTTGTCTTTTACAACAGTAAAATTTTAAAGTATACAGCTTCTCTCTCTCCCCGCTCTTAAGTAGAGTGTTCTTTTTGGGCTTGCCAGGTATTTCCTTGCTATTAGATTCAGGCTATGCCCTCTAGGCCAGAGTACTGCACATGTGGGGATGGCTCCTTCTTCAGGGTGTCACATCTGGGGCGCAGTGTCCATCTGCCCCCACTGGTAGTGTTCATTTGGTCACCTATGCAAAGTGCCAGTTTCCCCACGGTATAATTACTGCATTTACCTTTCTACCAACTAATGAGCAGTCTCGGCGGAGATACTTTGAAACCATGCAAATATCTGCTCCTCATCAGAATTTCCCCCTAGATTTAATACTTGTTGATGATTCTAATTTGATCCAGTCTTTACCAGTTGACCTTCAGCATTCTACTATCAGCAAAAACTCTGCCCGTACCACCCTTCACCCCACCACCCACCCCCGCTTAGTTACTTATCTAACGAAGGTCATTTAAAAATTTTCTCTGATTGCATTATAGGGAGAAATGTGGCTTTGGAGAAGAATCTAAGAGAATTTTACATTTGATTTCAGCAATAGACAAAGCTTTACAGTTAAGTAGTGAGATTATCAAGCAGCTAAGAAGTATGTGGTTACAGGATCTAGGCACTTGAGCAATTTAGCTGTAATTCCTTCCAGATAAACCCTAGCATTTTTCACAGAGATAATTCTGCTTTTTCACATGTGAGAAATGCAATATGACTCAGCATTTCATAGCCACAGCATCTGCAGCTCTAGGACTAGTTGCTACAATTGAGGGAGGAGAACTAACATTATTATGATTGCCAGAATTTAAAAAAATGATGGGGCAACATGGCCAGAGAGCTGGTAGATTTCAAATTTAAGCAGTTAGGAAGGATGGGCTCCGAGGACTGAGATTTGAATCAAGGATTCTGAATGTGGATGTCCAAGGAGATGAGGCTTGGCACAGGGACAGAAAGGTCCTAGCGCAGCATCTGTCCTTTTCTTGTTTCTTTATATTCTCTCTTCTTTGTGGGTGTGGGACCCTAGTTTAACATGGGAGACAGTGATAAAAAGAAGGAGATGGTTGACAGAAATAATGTCAGGGACACAACAGGTCTGTCCCTTACAGAAGGCAGCGTGAACTTGAACTTGTGGTCTAGATAGTTTTTGAAAATAAGGTGTTTTGTAAAAGAGACTTTTGTGCAGCTAAAAAAGAATTTTGTTGCCTTGACCAATAGAATAAATTCCATGGATGATCATGAGTAAATGAATACTCCAGCTTCAAGATCTTGAATAAAAAGAAATCAGTTAATCCAGCTGAATTTAAAATTAGAGGAGCAATTTTGTAACCTTTAGTCCCCAAAGGCATTAAGTGAAATGACTTAATTACTCTGTGAGCCATGCTTGTGCTCTGGGCAGGTATATCTCTAACCTAGTAGTGATGGGAGAGAGACACTGAGTAGAGAAATGCCCCAGGCATTCTCTCTAGAGGAGAGAGCCTCTGCAGAGGGGGTCTCTACGCCTGCTCCCGTCGGTTCTCAGAAATGTGGTTACTTGTTGGAAACGAAATTTTTCCATCTGATTGGCCTCTTTGGGAATTGTCCATTCCTTCATTTTTTTCATTTTAAGTACTTTTTTGAGCACCTGCTCCTGGCCAAGTCAGCTCTGCTCTGAGGGACTCCAAGAAGAGAAAGTGGGAGTCTTCCTCAGTGGAGCAATAATGGTCTTCTCACTTCTGCCCATCTCCTGGGAAAACCCTAAAAGAGGGGACCTAGGGAAAATGAGAGAGCCTCATGTTTAGAAAAGGAAGGCGCCTAGCTGGGGTACTTAAATTGTTGGGAGACATTATTAGTAGGCATATGGCACGAGGAGAGCAGGTGGGGTAATATGGGACGGACAGGAGGCAGGACACCAGTTAGGAGGTGATGCCCACGTATTGGGGACCTGAGCTAGGGCAGCACGCTGGGAATGCAAAGGGGCTGCTTCGATGATGACAGGTAGCCTGGCAACCTTGAGTGTGGAGCAGCAGGGCCGAGGGGAAGAGGCCCGGCTAGCATGGGCTGTCCATCTGGAGGCTGGCCCAGATATCTTAGAGAGGGAGAGATGATTCTGAGGGGTTAGTAGACCTCAGGAGAGGTCTAGCAGGCAAGAGTAAATTTGGGAGTTGAGCTGGAAGGAAAAAGAATCTGGGCTTTGGAGTAGATGTGTTTGCCAAGGAAAAGAAAAAGGGGAGGGAGAAATATAAGGAAACAGAAAAGGGATCTCAGGGTGAGGCTACTGGTCATGGTGTCGTAGGTTTATTTGAAGAATAAGGTTTCAAGGGAAGATCAGGGGAAGAAGGAAGAAGATTGTGGGGAGAAACCCCCTCCTAATTCTTGTTCCCCGTGCAGCATGACTTCTCATCCGGGTGAAGGCCTACTGGGGAGAGGGACCATCTCAGGTGCTTTGAAATGGAAATTGCTCACTTGAGACCAAGGGGAAAACCCATGTGTATATCTTTCAGTTCAAATGCTACCTATAAATGGTATCCCTAGAGACTGCTGGGAACACTGCTAGCTGTTATTATTGCTGTTTCAGCTAGGAAAAACGAAGTCTACTTGACCCTGGGAAAAGTGAGTCAGGAGGTGCAGAGCTGGTGAAGGTGCATTGGAGGCCAGCACTAAGTTTTTATTCCAAAGGCTGTAAAGAATTTTGGACTCAAGACTGAAATGTCAGCTTCACAATTCTGGGATATTTCAAATTACTGTGTGTTACTTTTGTTAACATGTACCATTTTCCCCAAAGTAGTTATCAGTGAAACCCTTGGAAGAACCAAGGCTTTTGATGCTGTTCTTGGGAGCAGCGGCAGGGAGATGGGACTGCTGGAGAGACTCGGTCCCACTCTATGGCCAGCTCCAGTCCCCTGGAGGGCAGGGGGTGGGGTAACAGGACATGCCTCCTGGCCAGGAAGAGGGGCTGAAGCGCCTGTGTGGGGGGCTCTGCAGGGTTCCACAAGAGCAGCGCTGCGGGAGGAGCCGCCGCAGAGATGAGGCTGGAGGAAAGGGTCATTGGATTTGGCGGTGACGACATCATTTGGCACCTTTGGGAAATAAAGAAATTTTTCTCCTGAAATACGGTGCAGAAATATGCTTTCTGCCAGTTGAATACTTTCTAAATAGTTGTATCTCATTTTATGCCATACACGTGTCCCTAGAAAATAGTGTGATGTTATTTAAAACTGCATGGGGAGCCTGCTGTTTACAGAAATTTTGCCAACGTGCATTTCAGCGTACTGTTTCTCTCTTCTGGGTCTTAAGAGTTTAAAAACTGGGGGCTTCCACAAGGCAGGATGTATCTGCGTATTTTTCTTTGTATACCATTAATTATACTCATTAACAGACCAGTGTGTACATCAAGTAACTTTTTATCAGAATTGGCTTCTTGGGAACGCTGTGTATGACTCCATCAACACTGAAGCTGTTCACGACAGTTTTGGAAATGATACTTCGGGCCAGCCTGGACCATCTCAGTTGATGTTTTTTTTTGTTTGTTTTTTTCCCTTTGTTGAGGGGTTTCCCAGATAAAGTGGGTAGATTTGAGGGGAAGTGTGGGGCCATGGCATGTGCATCACTTGGGTGCAGTTCTAGTCTGGGGGAAGGAGGAGGCCAGGGTAGGCCAGCAGCGAGTTGCAGCGCAGAGGGGGGAAGCAGCGCGTGGGGCCAGCCCTGGGCCCCATGCCCTGCCCGCAGCGTGGCCTTGTGGGGCGGGCGGGCGCGCTCTTTAAGAGGCCCTCACTGTCTGCACGCAGGTCGGGACCCTTCGAGGTGCTCGCAGACCTCGAGGAGTCCATGGAGTTTGTGGACCCCGGAGTGGCTGGAGAATCCGATGAGAGTGGAGACGAGCACGTCAGTGACGAGGAGACCGACCTGGGCACGGACTGGGAGAACCTGCCAAGCCCCAGGTTTTGCGATATCCCTTCCCAGCCTGCGGAAGTCTCCCAGAGCCAGAGCACCCAGGCGTCCCCACCCATCGCCAGCAGCAGCGCAGGCGGCATGATTTCCTCGGCGGCTGCCTCCGTCACCTCCTGGTTCAAAGCCTACACCGGACACCGCTAGTGGGCATGGACAGACACACGGCACATGTGCATCCAGAACATTCTTCTCCCACGACACAGCAGTGAACCTTACCTGCTTAGCTAGGATAGTGCCTGGAACCGAACAGGGGGAACTGTTCGTTTTCTCTCAGGCAGGGAGCCAAACATTTTTGCCAGGTGGTCTATAATGACGAGTGACGTATTAGAAATGGCTAGACCCATGATTGTGATAATTAATAGGCCAGAACGGCCCTTGTCCCTTGTCCCCAGTGCAGTCTTGGTGAAAGAAGGACCTGTGCATGCAGCCATTTCCTGGTTTTGTAGAAGAAGAAATTCATTGGGGTTCCCTCGGGTCACAGGCCGTAGGACCCCAGAATCCACAGGGATGGGTTTATGTCAGACCTTGGATGCTGAGACTGTTCCTGAACACTTTAATTAAGTGTTAGAGGTTGAATCACAAGGAAGTGATTCTTGATTTTAGGACTTGAAAGATAAAAACTGTTTTAGCATGAGTGTTTTTATGCCATCACTTTTTGTATATTTGATATATATTTTTTTTTATAGTTTGGTCATCTTGGATTTTTAGGTCAAGGATTTTGGTTTTGTTGGGAAGTAGGTGGTCTGTTTTGGGGGTGGGATTTAGTTTGAAAATTATTTCACTTGTGCTGCATAGCTTGTCAGAAATTCTGTTTTTGCTTTCTCCCCACAAACCAAAGAAACTAAGGTCCTTTCCCTGTAGGACCCACATCTGTGAGTGAAAGCTATCCTAGATGCAATAATGTCCTAGAGATTTTAAAACAAGATTCTCTTGTTTTCTGAGGGAAATTAAGCTCATTCTCATTTAGGTTTTTCAATTCCTGCCATTCACATTATTTTCCTTTGAAATTGAACTTTTCTCTGAGTAAAAATAAGTCGTTATGATCGTTCCCTTGTGTAAACAGGTTAAAAGCCACTTAAGTGGCCTCTGGTCATTCTTCCACTGTCCAGTTTTTGTTTGTGTTTTATCATCTTACCTGTTTGTTTCCTAGAGGTCTTGGTTGCTCTGAGGACACTACTTTTGCTCAGAAATACAGAGTAGATACTTGTAGCTGATACTATTCTTCTCTCCTAGGGAAAGCTCAGAGATAAAGAATTTTTCCTCACCAAGAGAACATTCTCAGCTAATGTGTCTTGCCATTCTCTTAGTGACAATCTTATAAGAAAACTAATGAAAGAGGCATTATGTACAAATATGTAAGTAGTGTTTTTTATTTTTAATAACTGCAAAAAAAAAAAATCCTATGAAAAATTCCTAACAAGCATTATTACCATATCTTGTTAGTGTGAATAGCATGATAGTACCTCAGGTCATTCAGAGGTCTGCCCTGTCCTAGCTCCTTTTCTCATTGTTAATTATTATAGTTGATACTTTGCCTCCAAATCCGAGGTGCTATATAGCTTTTGCTCTTGGTATGTTTGATGTTTGGTAGAGTTGTGGATCGAGTTGCAGGGGAAGAGAGTTCATTCCTATCCAGGAGTACCAGGTTCCCTGATTTTCCACTTAGGGAACAGACAGACTTGCCCTTGTAGGTTCTTACACAACCTGTATGTCTGTTCTCAGTGCTTAGCTACAATTGCTGGGCTTGCATTTTACCATCTAGTTCGGCAGTTCATGGAGAGTGGGTATGGTAGACCTGAATATATACCAAATGAACTTAAAATCTCATGAAATAAAAATTGTCTAGCTATTTCAGACCCACAGAAGGAATAGCTTAGTCTCAGGAAGATGGGATCGGAGATGGAAGCTGGACTTCAGCCGCGAGATGCGTAGTAGTCATGATGTGCCCAAGTGAGCCTCCTGTGAAGCCATCAATGTGAGATGAAGCTCAAGACAAGAATCCAGATATCGCAACTCATATCTGTGGTAACTCAATAAAACTTACAAGGATGTGGGCAATGTAGGGATTGAAAAGGGATGTATTTTGTTGTTAATATCAGCTAGAGGCACTTTACTTAGGGGTAAGTGAGCAAACCCTTTAGTGGTTTTGATCACCAACATACTGGCTTACATTGCTGAGATGTTTTGGTTTTCATTATTTTGCACTGGATCCACCCTGTAAATATTCTTAAATACACATTTCAACCACTGTTTTTTCTATTCTTTGCTGCTCATTAAGATCTTTCATGTAGGTGCCAGAACCATACATAGACAGCTTGTTACAAAAAATTGGAGCTGTTTTTTAAAAAAACAAAAAACAAAAAGCCATAGTTACTTGGTCATAGTTTCCATTTAAAAATGACATATTGAATCAAGGTAATACTAATAAAAATGTACAGGCACCAAATAGGCTGCTGAAAATGGTCTGTTAAAGACTTTTTTTTTGTAATGGAATATAACAGGAAAGTTTTGCACATCTAAAGATTAAGGGGAAAAACAGTATGTCAACATCGAGTGTAACTGAGGATTTATTTAAAGAGTCACGTACAGATATTTGGGAAAGAACATACAGTGGCATGCTGTTAAAAGAACTACAATGTCTGAGAATCTCCCCACAATGTCATGTTGCAGGGATTTCCCTTGCTCTGCGACTTCTAAACCAGTTGAGTTATACAAATGTTTTCTAAACTTTTATTGTTTTATTGCAATAAATCTTTTAACAGTACAACATAAAATGTATGTCATTTTTCAAGCTCTATTCATTTCTGTTACTACTTTGAGGGTAACAAAAATCAGATCTTAAAAAGGAGTATTTTTTATGAGTTTGAAATTTTTGCCAGGTAAGGAAAAAAGTCTATAAATAAATAAGCCTATTGATAAGATCATGGTGGTGATAGTGATTCATCTTTAGCAAGGCAGGGACACAGGTTGCTTACATCTTTCTCTAAAGATGCATTTTCGGGGGTGCAAGGGTAGCTCAATGGTAGAATTCTTGGCTGTCGTGATGGAGACCCGGGTTTGATTCCCGGACAAAACAAGCGAACAAAAAAAAAATTCAACAAATGGTGCTGCAATAGCGGGATACTCACATGGAAAAAGAATGAGATGTGACCCCGCCATACAGCATACAAAAAAAAAAGATGCATTTTCTCGGTAGCCATCGTAGGCTAGCCATCACGTGACCTGCAGTGACTTGCTGCCTTGCCCTTGTCATCCCCAGGCGACAGCCCTGCCTTGACTTTTGCAGACCAAGAGAAAGGGGAAATGTTAGAGGTTAGGGGGCTTGTCAAACTGAGAGTAGAACTGTATAGCTTTGGAGAAACTTTTCCTTTTTTTATAACCAATCTCTCCCCGTTGCAAAGTCTGTATCTTTCAAGTTGTATTATCATGGAGAGGAGGCACCTGCAGGTGGAGGGGTTTACCAGGAGGGACTACTGTTGAATGGCTGGGCTGCAGAGAGAAATACCTGCTCTGGTTG
>PVIY010018686.1:0-47194 GCA_004026745.1 Myrmecophaga tridactyla
AAAAAAGTTTAAAAAAAAAAAAAAGGCTGTCATTTCAAAGAAACTGGGGACTGTTCTAGGTCAAGCAGGCATAACCAAATTCAAGGCATGAGCCCTGATTGGATCATTGTTGGGGTTAAAAAAAAAATCACTGTAAAAGGCATTTTGGAGAGAAATGGGGAAATTTTAATATAGGCTTGATATTAGATGATACTAGAAAATTACTGTAAATTTTCATAGGTATAATAATAGTTTATGGATATGAAAAGAATATCCTTATTCTTGATGTGTGCCAAAGCGTTGAAAAAAGAAGTGTCAGGATGTCTGCTACTTTAAAACAGTTCAAATATATACATATGAATGCATATCTATCATTCAGAGCACAAGCAGGAAAATGTACATCATCATAAACATTTTAAACAGAGGGAATTGGTTACAAAGATGTAGGCAGAATTAGACTCCAAACCAGGATGTGTGTGTACTGGGGAGGGAATTAACAATAGCAAGAAGCTACTACTACGCCTAGGCTCAAGAGACAAAGGGGTGGGGGTAGGGGGATGCCAGAGACCAGGCTCATAGGACAGAAGTTGGAACCAGGAGGCCTGCTGGGCTGCAGCTGGAATTTGGGAAGAGACTCAGCTCTCTGCAGTGATGGAGGTCAAAGCAGAGAGGGGATGGGGACATGCTGGGGTTCTCTGCCATGTGCCACCCTCCCACCCCCATCACCCACCACACCTCCCACCGGCCAAGCCCAGCTGGCATGGCTGTACTATGAATGACTGTCTGAACTACTGTTTGAGTTTTTCATAACAAATTGGTAAAATGGGTTTGTTTTTAACAAATTTATTACCCTGGGATTCCACCGAATTCAGGGAAGCCATCATTCTCACACACTACTCCTGGGTTCTAAATCATCACATACGTTTTAGTATATGGGGGAGGGGGGTGATCAAGGAAGTGGAATTTGGTACCGTGCATATTGTACATACCCATTAACCCCATAACTAAAAATGTATGTAAAGATACATGGTCAGCTTGTGATTGTGAAAACCTCGTGTCTGATCCAGAGTATGGACACATAAGTTAAAAAAGAAAAAGATAAAAAATACATAAATAATAGGAGGGATAAAGGGTTAAAAATTGGGTAGACTGAATTACTACTGGTCAATGAGAGGGATGGGTAAGGGGAATGGGATGTATGAGTTTTTTCTTTTTTCTTTTTCTGGAGTGATGCAAATGTTCTAAAAATGATCATGGTGATGAATGCACAACTATGTGATGATTTTGTGAGCCACTGATTGTACACTGTGTATGGACTGTGTGTAAAGATTTCTCAATAAAAATATTTTTAAAAATAAAAATTTATTTAAAAATTAAAAAAAAAACATGGTCAGAATGTACATATTAAATCAGATGTTAATGATATACAAAATTGGAAAACACCCACCTATCCAACGATTTGCTGAGTACATCCATTCAGTGAAACACTGTACAGCAATTTAAAATTTGCACACAAAATATTACGTAAGGCATCATCTCATTTTCAGTTTGAAGAGTGCTACATACAGGTATAGACAAAAAGACAAGAATTACTATACACAACTGGAAGTGCTTGCCTATCTGATCTAACTTTCCACAATGGACAAATGCACATACATTTATAATTTTATCATTTAAAAAAAACTACTAAATACATTTCTCCCTTACTCATTCCTTCATCTCTTGCTCTTGAATACATGAAGGACATCTAACTCATCCCAGCTTCTAGGCCCTTATCTTATCAAGCCTGTCCTGCATCTTGCTACCATATTTGTCTTGATGTCTTCACTGTCCTGTGACTTGAGTCGTCTCCAGTGACTCTCTACAGTCTAAAGGTCAAAATGCAGCATCTTTGGCCAAGCATTCAAAGCTCTTCTGAACCTTACTGCCCTTTGTTTTCCATCAACATCTCAGCCCTCCCCACAAGCCTTGATGCTGCCTTGGCATATCTGGACCTTCAATTGTCTGGTCACTGATAAATCCCAACAACAGTGCCTGGGACAGAGATAAGGCTCAATAAATACTTGCCAAATCAAAGAATGAAACCTTATATTTTCATTCATTCTATGCCACACATCTGGAACAATTTCCACCCCACAATTTCAATAACCCACATCCTACATATCTTTCCAAACTTGAGTCAAAAACTACCTCCTCTGTGACGTGTCCTCCCACCCTAAAGTATTTACCTCGTCCACATATTTGTCACTTAATATCATATTTCCTTGTACGTTTGTGGCGTTTTACTTATCTCCTAAATAAGGTCCCCAAAGGCAGGGACCATCTGTGCGTATGTGTGTTTTTTTAAACATAGAACAAAGAACAAAGCACAGCATTGTATAAATAGAGAGTTCTAAAGAAGAAAAAAATTAAAAATAACCCTATTGGGTAAAGGAAAGAATTTACACAAGAGTTTCTCAGAAAATATAATCAACAAATGTGGGCTTGTGCTCTCTTAACTGCCAAAAGAAATGCCACAAACATGCTCATGCTTTGTTTTGTCCAGAATAAATGCCCTCCACTCAGCCCATATCCTATGACTTGCAGAGTTGGCTAAAGGAAAGATGTGCTATTATTCTAGCTTACATTCCAGATACCATCTTAGATGTGGGGAAAGATGATATCCAGATACTTTTCCATTCCAGTGAAAAGGAATCAACACCTTCATTCTGACCCACAGGTATGTCCCCAGCATCCCTGGCCTGGGACACTGGGCAGGAGTGAGTTTAAACCTGGGTTAACTTCCTATGCCCCAGGAAAAGGAGAGCAAGGCAAAAGCCCACCATGCACCATGGAGTCCTCCCCGTCCAGTCCTGGTGAGTGGGAGAGTGAAGGGCATGGGGGAAGGGAGGGGTACCTGATGACCAGGCAAACGGAGCACGGAAGCGTTTGCTGAAGGAAGGAAACAGGCTGTGGCTGACCTGCTGCATATCCAAGCTTAAGTCCCTAAAAACCAATACGGACCTACAGGACATTCTGCTCCAGAACTCAAAAATTCTATTTGCAAGCTTTGTAACCCTCAGCCTTACAGGCCGTCCCTCATGCCCCTCACCTCCACCCCATTCTGGGGCAGGCACTGGGAGGTACCTGGTACTGAGCACTCCTGTTTTCATGACAATCCCGAAGGTGGACGTTTTATAGACAAGGGGCTAAGGAACAGGGAACTTGACTCATCTGCAGTCACACATGTAATTAAAGAGCAAAAGGTGTTTAAACTCAGATATTAACCCGATTTCTAAATCTGTGCAGTATCCTACCAACACTGCCTCTTCCAGGAAGGGCGCCAGGCTTGCCAGGGTACACATGTGGAAGAGAGAGATTGAAGCTATGACCAAGTAGAGGCCTTATTGTTTGCTTGTCTGTTACTTAGAATTGGGGAGGGGGAATGAATAAAAATTCTATTGCCCACTAGTTAATATATTTTACTGACTTCAATATGAAGTAAGACTTACCACGCTACCTTTCAAAAAGCCAAAGACATACAGATGTAAGAAGCATTACATTCCAGCCGTGTACCAGGCAGCACTGGAGTCAAAGCTGTAGAAAAGGATCCACACATATAAAGCAGGGTCACCCACACCTTAAGGAACTCAAACTCCAGTCTGGTAGGGAACCCAGGTCCCTGGCACATGTAGATAAGGAAATAACCACTATAGTACCTGAGATGTTTTAAAGCTAAAAAAAAAAAAATCGAACATTTTCTAGTGTTTAGAAAAGAAATAATCCCCCCAAAACACCTAGGAGAACCGTGAGGATACTCATCCGAACCAGCAAAAGAAAAGCACATTCTCACATGTCTACTCTCTCACCAGCAAGCAAAGAAGACTGACTCAGCCCAAAAGGAATTTTTCTGACCTGGAAGCAAGCCTCACTGAAATATGATAAACTCTAAACAGCTCTGAAAAGCACACAAACAATAACCTGACCCCCAAAAAGTACCTTTCTTCCATCCACATTACTTGATCTAAAAAGCACTTCCTAATTTTTCTGTCTAATTAGTTAAAAATACACCAGCAATTCCTTATACCTGGCTGTAAGAAATATTACTGAATCAGGAGAAATATTCCTAAGCCAATACAGAAGAAGAGACAATAACGAAATAATGAATTTTGTCAGAGGACTTCTACCTACCTCCAGTTTCCTGTTTGGAAGCCTAGGCAAACAGCTGTCCAGCTGTACCTTGTGGCGCCTATATTCAAATTTAGCACACCCCATCCTGCTTGGGGTCTGGGGTACAGGCCCACAGCAACACAACATTACAAGCAGGTCCAGTGACTGTGGACACCAGACGGCAATGGCCTTGGTGTAGCTCAGGCCACAGCCACTGGGGCAGGTGAGTGGACCTGTCCCAAGTTTCCATGGGACTACTGATGCCAGAGGTGGGGCTCCCTTCTCTCCTGGGAAACTCCCACCACCAGCCAAGGGAGGAATCTAGGATGGTATCTTCAAAAGATTTGCCAAAGGCCAACTGGTGCTTCTGAGTCTTATTGCCACTGACATCTTTGCAGGCAAGGAAATTGCACCAGCTTTTCGGAAAGCATTGCAGTAAGGAAAGGAGATACAGACAGACAGACAGAGGGTGCAAGGGTATAGGTATTTCAATATACCACTATGTGAGCTATTCAACCCCTGGGTTCTTCTCATTGCTAACACATCATAAAATGTGTTCTTCATTTGTTTCTCCCTTCCTGGAAAGCCATTTCCATTTCTTCACCCATGGAATCTCAACCATGTTCACAGCCTAGTTGAAATCTATCTCTCTATATCAGTCTTCAATCCCACTTTATCTTATTCTCAATCTCTCCATGACTTAATGTCTTGTAGATTTGCATGTTTTACAATGATTACCCTCAGGAGTCTTAGCAACATGTATTCATTCACCCAGTAAGGAATGTCTGCTATGTGGCAGGCTCTGAACTAGATCACAGGGTGGGTCCTTAGCCTCCCAGAGTCTCTAGTCTAGCACGCAAAACCACAGGGACTCTCTCTTAAATACAACCCCCACACCCCAAAACATTCAGCAATATATTTGACTGGTTATACTTATCTCAAGCCAAAGATCAATTTGTATTCCCTTACTAACCTCCTTGCTTCAAAGTTTGTTGGTACTTTGGAGATCCATTTGAAAATGTGGATTTTCAAGTTCCCTGTTCCTTAGCCCCTTGTCTATAAAAGGTCCACCTTCAGGATTGTTATGAAAACATTTGTCAGGCCACCTGATGAAATATACATAAAGGATATTATGTACGCTAACGCTGTATTATTTCTAAATTCCTTAAATACGTGCTAAGTTTTCTGTCCCTATAAAGTTTTCTCTTATGAGAGATTTGAAATGTAGTTACATACATTAGATGTTTTCCTTTTAAGATATTATGCTACAGAATATCTCAGAAGAAAAAAATCATTAAGTAGCACAAATCTACACACTAAGAGAGAAAACATAGCAACTACAAATAAAACTATCCCGCACTATTAACATTCTCTAGAATATCAAAAAGTAAAGTTTCTGATAAAAATCCTGCATGGAAGCAAAGAAACTAATAAGCACTATGGGAACTCAGGCAAAACATAATTATACAACCAGTAATTAAAGTGTGAAATGGACTACATCAAACCACAATAAAACTTGTAACTACAAACTTATCAGACAGGAAAGGGGGAGAAACAGGAGCACAATTACTCTGTGATGCACAAATAGAGGAGATACGACAAGAAACCAGGGCTTTAACGACAAAGCCATGTCCACATGTGGTTGCACTCCCCATCTGTAAGTAGCCACAGAAAAAGGCAATAAAATGACTCTTTGGGGTTAAATGGCCTGACATTGCACAAGTCATTTCCTCTTTGTGGGCACCCCTAGCCTTGTGTGTAAAAATGAAGGGGTTGCGTTATCTCTGAGGTTTGTATATTGCTCTTAACAGTCTATGATGCTAGATCATGAAAATTAAACATGCTCCAGGCAGCTTCTCATTTCTACTTGGAAGTAAAACAGCCATTCCTACCACTACCATAATTTGATCTTGAAAAACAGCTCACAATACAAAATTAAAACCACCTAACCTTCCCTGCAACATCCTGTGTCCTAATAAACATGCTTTCTGGCAGTAGCATTTTGCAAACCTCTAAGCCCTATGGAGCATCCACTGGGACAGCCTTCCAAGCCCAGAGTCTGCTGATGACCCAAGAGCCACAACTGTGCACTGCCAAAGTAGACAATTTCACTGCAGGGAGCAAGCCACAGGTCTGATGCGGATTTCAGGAAAGGTTTCCTGCCAGCAGCTTACAAAAGAAGGGCCAAGTGGAGGCACCTAATGCCTGCAAGAGCTACTATACTTATGACCCACCACCAGAGCTAACAGGATGGCATGCTGAATACCACCAATCAATTAGGAACTTCGCATGCACTCTGGGATTAAACCTTTTAGGAATAAAGGGAACACAACCAAGTCTACAATAACACACATTCCCCAAAACTTTAACATCATAGCTATGTGGAAAGCTCACTAAAAGTACACAAATATAAAAAGCAAATAAAAAATAAATGCCAATGTTGTTGAAGGGGGGGGGAATTTAGGTTGTAACTATGTTTCTAGAACAAAAATTTAAAACAAAAAACATAAGACTGTACAACCCAAAGAGAGAACCCTAATGCAAACCATGGACTATAGCTAATGATTCAATTAAAACAACATTCTTTCAGCTGTAACAAAGGAACCATGCTCATTCAAGGTGTTAATCACAGGAAGATGTATGGAAACTCTACATTTACTGCATGATTTTTCTGTAAACCTACAGCTGAATTTTTTTAAAAAAAAGAAGAAAGAACGAACGTAAAAGTCACGGGGTGTGTTTTTAGAACTCTAAAACTCAGAACACTGAAGACAAAGAACACCTCATGAAGGGATTATCATTATCATTTTATTTCAATCAGAGGAAATCTTACTGCAAAGGTAAGGAGGCTGAAACATGCCTGGTGTGTTAGAGCAACAGGGAATAAATCCTAGCCAGGACACACCCTTGGCACACGTGCCTTATTCATTTTCTTTTTCCCAGGGCAAGCGGTACATTGCACTGAGCCAGTAGATTAAGGCAGAGCCCTTTTCAGACTTTTGTGAAAATCCCTGGGGTTCAAGCTTTAACCTCAAAGGCATCATTGTCAAGAATTGTGTCTGTTTTTAACTATTTAAACAAGAAGATCCATCCCCAACAGAAGCCTACAATTTGAGGTTTGAAGGGAAAAGAGCATTTCAAAAGACTCAAAATCACATCTTTTAAAATTCCTAAATTTAAAGGGTTGTGTGACTATCTGGGGCTGCCGCCTTCCCATTCCTCAAATTTGTTTACAGTTCCTTAAAACATTCCCTGGGTGTACTGCAGCAGCTCTTCCTGTTTATTGAAATACTGACATAAATAGCAGGTCAACAAGACGAGACAAGGAAAACATAAAACTCGTTTGACAGCTGAGGCCACAAATATGTTCATATGAGCACAGAAGAAACCACCAAGCTTTCATTTAGACCTGTCCAATATGCAGCAATCAGCTGTTTCCAGTATAATCCTCAGTCCATACTCCTCCTACCTTTCTCCCCATCACCAAGAAATTTCAAGCTAACTTGAAGTTTGAACAGCATGCTTATGAATGTCAAGGCTCTGAAATTTCCCATCACAACTGAGTAAAGAAGATGATATATACGACTTGACTAACATAAAAATGAGCATATCCACATATGTGAAATACAAATACTAGCATCCCTTCTCACTAAAAGTCTACAATGCCAAATCATTCACAAGGCAAAGCCATGTGGTTTAAATGGGTATTTGTTTTGCTATGAAGACTCTGGTTTTGTTCTCGCACAGGCCTGTCCCTACAGTCATCTAACATTCCTGCAAAAACTTGTCTCTGTTTTGGATGGACACACAAACAACTATATTGGCACCAAAATCTTGGTTTGTGGTGCAAGGCACATTAGGAAACAATTTTTCCCTCAAAGTTTGATCATTTCCATGTAAAGAAGTCTTTACACACACACACTTTTTTTTTTTAACTGCTTTGGAAATATGCCATTTTATACTTTGTCAAGAGTTCTTCTCGACTCACCTAAAATAAAACTTACGATAAAGATAATGCCTCTGTGTTCTACCATTAAGGCCATAAAGTGTTCTCAAATTATTTAGTAAGCCTAAATCCACCATAATTTAAAGAAAATAACTTGCCTTTAAGAACTGTCACTCTTAATTAAAAGCCATGGCATTATGAAGTAAAGAAAACACTTTTTGGGTTAAGTACAGGGCACTTGATAAAACTTTGTACCACATTAAACCAGAAAGGCAGTCGGAATAGTGTGAGAATGATGATTAGTTTATTCTAAATCTACAGCAAATATTAAAAGTAGCCTCGAGGGCGGCATGAACGCTTGCCAGCCATGCCAGAGGACCCGGGTTCGTTTCCCAGAGCCTGCCCATGTTAAAAAAAAAAAAAAAAAAAGTAGCCTCGAAGAAGCCTACCTAAAGGAATATGATAGTGAAGTAAAATTGACTTGTAACATATAAACCTTAAATGGCATCACACTCTACAAAGACCAATGGCAACGAAAGAAATCAATTCCAGAGTTGAAGGAAATTGCATCCCCTTTAGAATACAAATCCTCAGACCAACTTACTTCTTTCCTACTTCTCCATCCTGTCTTTGAGAAAAGTTGATAGAGGAGAATAGGGTGTAAAGTAAACCATGTGAAAAGAAGATAAATAATAGAGGCCAGTATTACAGGAATGCTTTAATTCAGCACCCAACCTGCCTGGACAGAATGAGGAAGGTGGAGCATAACCTGCCCTTTTCTTCCACCCCACTGCACCTGTGACAGTCAAAGAGGCCCTGAGTTGACAGAGAAGTGGAGCCCTCAGGAGAGGAGCCAAAGTTCTCATTAAGAGCACCTGCCAGTCACAAGTGACAAGCTAAACAGCCTGGATGCGCAACTACTTGGCCACATAAATAAAGCGCCGCTGCTTCACCCCTCAAATCACAGGCAGACACCCCTGGACATGCAGCTTCTGCAGCTCTCAGATCCTAAGCGCTCAATCACCATAAAATGCAAGATGACAAGGAAAGAGCCGACGTGTAAGTTGATCCAGATATCTGATGAAAGATATAAGTAAAGCATCAAGCATCACTGCCAATTGGGATGAATGGAAAAAAATACACATTTGAATTATACCAACAGTCCAATTAACTATCTACTACATTACAAATATATAAACTCCAGCAGCAGAAAAAGCATTGGCTTTAATTTTTTCCACACAATAAGAAGTAGGGTTTCGGGCGGCTGCTGTGGCTCAGCAGGCAGAGCTCCAACCTGCTGTGCTGGAGGTCTGGAGTTCGATCCCTAGTGCCTCCTGCCCATATGCAAATTAAAAAAAAAAAAAAAAGAAGTAGGGTTTCTATCACCACTATCCTTCCCTCACCCTTGCCATTTCCACTTGATGTCACTATACAGAAAACAAATCATAGTCCACCTACTACAAACCTTCATAGTAAACCCGGCGTAACGCGTTTGCAAAAGAGTCACTGTAAACTACAATCATAGGAAAACATACACGGAAGGGGTGTGGCAGGTGAAGATGGGAGAACAGGCCTGGTAACTGCATAGCAACTTCGAGAGCCAAGTTCACACAGACTTAATATCCAATCCTGCTTCCCATCCCATCCTCCTGTCAGGACACGCCAGACCTCACACTTCCTGCACACTCACCACGCGAGTCCTCTTAACTATGCTGTAAAAGCTATTTAAGGCTTCAATCTCAAAGACATTTAACTTCATATTGTTTGCCTCTTGGGTTTGGGAATATTGCAAAGCATTTTAAAACCACCTTTGTAGAATCATCTCTACAAAACTTGGCTAAGGGCACAGTATTAAATGGTTCCACTGCCAAATACATATATCGACTTGAAGGAATAGAGGATGCCCTCAGTATAAATGCACCCTATAAAACCTTAAGAGAAAAAAATCATCAGCAATAGGTCTCACTCACACACACGCGCGCACGCACACATGCACGCACACAAACCAGCAGAATCATTCTTCCTTTCTGGTTGTTTTCTTTCTTTCAAGGAACAAGGTGCTTTTGATTTCTGTTGCTGACTCCCCAAACTTTAAAGTCACCATCTGTCATAGAAAAGATCATACATTTCTTTTCAGCTCAGATTACTGTAGATTTCAAATAGTTTTTCAAAAACAAAATGTATTCGATCCGAATCAGATCACAGTAATTAATCTTGGCTTTATGGTGTCAGGAAACTTTTAAATTCCCCCCATTCTCCATGGCTACTTCTTTGCTAGGGGAAAAAACCCAACCACTTCATAAATTTTGCAGTACCCTAGGACATTGGGTTTCAAACTATGCTCGTGTATTGATCATAATGCAGCAGAGGCACTGAAGATGCCCCGGGGACACGGGGCCAGGGCGGGTCGGCTGCTTCAGCTGGGGCTGCCGGCACGGACCTCCGCAGGTGGGTGGGGCTTAAGGCGATAGGGCTCCTTTAGCTCTCAAATTCACATTCCTACACTTGGACGCTCCTGCGCCTGCTTCTTTCACACTAGTGAAGCCCAAAGCAGCAGGCAGAGGGCACTCGACTGGCACACTGGACTGATTTCCACCGAGGGAAATCAGAGTTCTTCATCCACTCAAGGCAGAAACACCTTCGTAAATTGAAACTTCATGTCCAGCATAGGGACAGTTTAATCAGCAATTAGAATAATCTGATGCTTATGAAAAAAGAAACAGGCAATCTGAGGATGCTTCAAAACTAATCCTGTGTTTCTAAAAACGTATATAAAACACTGTAGCGGAGGCGGGGGTGGGAAGGATCAATGAAGCGCAGTTGGAAAATGCATCATGATTTATGGCTTATTTCGATGCAATTACACTTTGCCTTCTAAATCATGCCCTCTTCTAAAAGCTTGTACAAGCATCCATTCTCTTGAAATGGTTGGAGACAGAATGTTGTCTATTTCTCTTCTAATTTCTTAAATGACCAGATAGTTTGTTTTTATTTTTATTTTTTTTAACATGGGCAGGCACCAGGAATTGAACCCCGGTCTCCGGCATGGAGGGCGGGTGGGGCACACTCTGCCACTGAGCCACCATCGCACCGCCCAGATGGTTTGTTTTTAAAGTGCATGGAAATTGCTTAATTTGTTAGGAAAAAAAAGTTATAGACAACAATCTGCCCTGTGCTTAATCGTGATAAAATATCTAAGATAATTTGATTATCACCACAGTAAACACAGCATAATGTTAAAGGTGTTTAGCTCTATTCAAAAAATCCAGTTAAAGAACTGTATGGAATACTACAGTGAAAATATGTTGTTAAATCGTCCAATTTTCATTAAATGCAGGGATTAAAAAATGACCATGAAATATTTGTGGGTTTCTTTTTTTTTCTTTTACTTTTGTACTTTATTACTGACCCTTCAGACAAAGTCTCAGAGGCAGGAATGTGAGGAGAGCTTTGTGTAAAAGTTAAGCATCCCTCTGCCATCAAGAGTGGCAAAATTTCCACTACAACCACATTGCTGAGTCTACCGAGACCAAGACTGGGTAGGGAGCAGATAGCCAGGCAGTAGAAATGCTAAAACATTTTAAATCAGTTCCAGAGGCTCCATAGAGCCACAGTCTGATAATCATGAATATGAAGGCAGCATCAGCTCACTCAAACCCAGCAAGACAGCCATGGAGGTAAGAGAAAAGGCTCTGGACCTAGCTGGAGCAAATTATTTAACCTCTCTCTGCTTAGCTTCCTTATCTGAAAAATGTGGATAACAATAACACCTAGGTCAGAGTTAGGATTAAATGAGTCAAAACCTTGAAAGCAGTTAAAACAGTGCACGGCATTGAGTCACTGCTCAATAAATAAAGTTGCTTTCATTATTAGCCAGGATTTTGCAAAAGTCCCTACCCTTACTCAACTGGGTACACTAGAATCATACATTGTAAACTCAGCCCTTTTAGAAGCACAAGTATCTGATGTCATCTATTTCAAACAGGAATGAGTTTGAAATATATACACTTATGGTTCATAATCTTAGATGCCACCTGGGGAGTGGTATTAGAAACCCACCACCCCAACCAACTAGAACATTCACTAGAAACCCAAGTGATACTAATGTACAGTCAGAGTTAGGAGTCATTAGCCTCCACAACCACTAGAGTTGTTAACTGAATAACAAGTTACTTTGCAAATGGGCAAATTCTCTAGTGCACCTAAAACCCTATTTGCTTGATCTGAACTAAGTTCACTCTCTTGGGTGAGGTACGTGTATGTTGTGGTATTAAAAAATTCCATATTCTCAATCATGTAGCAGCAAAATGCAGTGTCTAAGTGTAAATTCCCCTAGATTTAGAAAATGAACCTGGATTAAAATTTTTCCCAGCTTTAAGGGTTTGATTTGGTCCTTGATTATCATCTCATGAATTTATTTTTATTTTTTTTTGGCTTAAAATATGTTGAACCATCAACAGTCAACTCTCTCTGAGTCATATGCAATATAACTTCCTAAAGCTTCCAGCTACAATTATTTTTTTATACTTAGGGCAGAGCGAACACAGCTAGTGGTTTCTTAAAGCAAAAGCTTTTCTCCCTTTGATTTATAGGAAATGCCAGCATTGCGTATTTATATTCTTTCAGAGCACACAACTAAGAGAAGCTTCTCCTCTTAACCAGAGCCTCTCAGAAGCCCAGGTGGTCAGCAGCTTTCCACACATTTCAGTGGGCTGGGAAGCAATTCTTGTCTTTGCTTCACCAACAACTCATTGTGTGAGCTCAGGCAATGAAGAACTCTGGCCAGTTTCCACATCTGTAAAATATAGGTGATAGTACAAACTCTAAAGGCCTCCCTACCCCTAACATTACATTACCCTTAAATCTACACACAAAATCAAACTGGAGAGCACAAACCACAGCTGAAGTTACAGCTGCTATGGGGCCAGGAAGGAATGTGAGTCCTTCCTAATGAGCTTCCAATGTCTCAGGAAAAGCTGTACATCATGATTTTTGCATCTTCTGATTTTTTTTTCTTAGGCTGCTTATTAAAGACAAATTTGCAGCACTGTTGGCTGAACCACCTCTTGGCAGGCAGCAGGGACTCCCCAGCTGGGAGTGTCCAGTTTGCCACCTCTGAGTGAGCCTTTCAGAACCCCAAAGAGCACAACCAAAGCACAAATAATGACCACTTCATACTCTGTAAACAGGCGGAAATCCATTTAATTGAAACAATTCTGAACACTGTGAGAGGCTGCTACTATTTTTTTAATAAAAAAAAAAATAACGATCCAAGTTTAGAAACATGACGATTTATGGGCAACTTGAAGGCTTTTACATTTTCTTTCTGCCCCGTCCTACACAGTGTGCCCAGAATAAAATTCTTCCAGCCCTGCTACTAAACACTCTCTTGCACAAGAATGAAAAGTGGTTTCCCTATTGTATGAGACAAAAATATTCAAGCCTCCAGGCACTCCATCTGATTTCTGCAGCTTCATCTAGTACCAGCATGGGCACAAACATGCCAGTGTCTGATAATGACAATGGCATCTGAAAAGCTGTGCTAAAAATGGTAGCCCTGAGACAGTGCCAGATCCTTGAAATGCATGCTAAATCAATGGTCGAGCTTACTAAGTCTATTTTACCAGGTTCTGGATGTCAGGTTTGAAGCATAGCATTTATGATCTATAAATCATAATATCTGTAGAAGAGTGAGACATCCAGAGCAAAAGCCCTTGATTCTCCATAAACCAAACACCCATTTTCCTCAGCTAGTCTAGTTAAGACTTTACCATAATGAGAACTCTCAAATTTAGGACTCCTGAATACTTTACAAAAATATCTCCTGAGTCAAATATACACAAATACCCTTCAGGAAACCTGTGCATAAAAACAAAGCAAATAAAATGTCTGTAAGATTCTGATTAGTGTTATTTCTGAACATTCATAAATTTTAAAAATAGTTAAATTAAGCAACTAGCTATTCTCCCATCCTGAACGTTTCCACAGACTGCAGTGACACAAAAGTAGTTCCTGAAAAGAAAGCAGCAAACGTCTCTTCAGTCCTTAAATGTATCATAACAGATGAGTAATAAAATAATGGAAAACAAGCACTTTAAGATGGGTCTCCACTTTAAAGTGATGTGCTTCTACTGGTTTTAATGCTACTAATCAACTTTAGATAAGTGTATCAAATTGTCTATTTTGGGGGGTGAGGGGGCATGGACAGGCACTGGGACTCGAACCCAGGTCTCTGGCATGGTAGGCAAGAATTCTGCCACTGAGCCACCATTGCACCACCCTTGTCTCCTATTTTTAAGTGCTACCAAATTAGAGGATGTCATTGCAAGATACAATAAAAGGTTTTCATTGTTTTATAACACCTCCAGCAGAATACAACCAATTCCGCAATTCTGTATTTTCTCATTCCTCTAAGCAATGACCAAAAATCCAAAATTTTAGGGAGGAACATCTAAAATGTACCTTTAAACATAAAATGTTTAAAACAGTTTCTATGACATTGTGTGTTATATCATGCTAAACTCTCAAATTATCCTCATACGTAAACCCTTTCAAAGATGAAAGCAGTCTACTTTTTAAAAGATATAATGCAAGCTTTATTGCTTTGTTGTATATATGTTATTTTCACAATTAAGAAAAGATATAATGCTATATTATAAAAGAACTGTTGTGAAAATGCGAAGTATTCTACATGAAAAATGGAAGCGAAACCTGTTTAAATAGTACAAACTTGATTTAAAATAAAGGGGTCTACTAATTAAACAAACCAACCTGGCAAGTAAGTGCCAGGCACGCACACACAAAAAAATTCCACTTATTTAAAAATAGACTAAGGAAGTTACATGCAACAAATTGACTTTATTATGCAATGAACACTCTCCTAGAGGAGCCGGAAAGTAATCTGACAGCAGCCCAAGTAGCTCATTGTGTTTCACTTGCTGGCTTTTGTGTATTTGTCTGTGATCCATCCCTGGGGAGAGATTAAATTTAAAAGGATGAGGAAAAGAAGGAAATATCCTTCTGATTTAAACTATATCCAACATCCCCCTCACTCTTTCCTTTCAAAATGAAGAGCTTTTAAAAATGTGTTTTGGAGAATCTTACTAGGTTTTATAGTCTGAAGCAGAACTAAAGGGCAATTCATAAAGAATATACGTGTTTCCTGAAATGCTAAATAGCATCATTTCTCCAGGCTAATGATGTCCTAAGATAAGTGTTATCGTGCACAGAACATCTAACATGAACTACATGAGCTGTGAAATACTTCTGACTCCTGTAAAAGCCCTAATCTCTTAGTTCATCCTTTGGAAAGTATGTCCTTCTGGGCAAATAAACATACAGATGGACGGAATGCTTGACCGTTGGACATGTAAACTTCTCAGCTTGAAAAATACACTGAAGTACATCAAAACGCATTGAAACTTTAAAGTTGCCAGGGTTTTAAATATATATATTGTAAATATTTTTAATCTTTTGACTAGTTAATAACTCAATTATTGATTGAAATTAATTTCCAGGAAACTGCCTCCATTGATCTTTATTAGTCCTAAGACATGCTCAATTATATATTAGTACTTTAGTATTGAGGTAATTGTTAATTGGGGGCTGTTGCTATGATTTTAATGATTTTAAACCTATCACAGTCTGGTACAGGGAAAGTGCTTTTTATAATCAAACATCTAGGGAATAGTGAAATTCAGCAGTTCTATTTCTATAAAACAAAATTTAATTTATGTTGCAAAGTTGTTTTTATTTGATAGAGTCTCTTGCTGTCAAAGTTCTATCAGAGAATAGGATGAAATTTTTGATAATCCCCAGGCGTTTTATTCTACCTGCTTCATTCCAGCTATAAAATTCTACATTAAGAGAGAAAAGAGTCAAGCCATCAAATTTTAGAATTTATATTAATGGGAAAATGCATAGCACACTGATGATCATTTCACAACAAAACAGTCAGAGTTTATTCACAGCTCTAAAATTATCATCCCCACAGTATGTATTCAAATCACCTAAAAGACCTGCTGCTGAAAAAATGGAATCAGTGAAACAGATAGTATTTTCATCATTTTTTTTAGTTGTGCTATATTTTATGCCTCCTTGTCAAAAAAAAAAAAAAAAAGTGAGTGAATTTGCAATTTGGGAAAGGAACCAATTCAGCAATCTTCATTTCATCAGCTGCTAGTTCCTCCCTGTCTCATTATTAAGGCTTTGCAGTCACCCACATTTGGGAAAGGGCTCACAGTCCCCTCCCTTATAAAATACATGGGCAAAGCCATTGAGAACTCAGCTAACCATGTGGCCCCCACATCTCCGCCTGGCTGTTCTCAACCATTGAGAAGCCATTATGTTCTCAACCCCCAACTTCTCTCTCTTCATCTGGCTAGAATTAAAAGCAAAAAAATGCACATAGTACATTTACCAAAATAAACCATATGCTGGGCCACAAAAGAAGACAACATATTTCAAAGGACTGAAATCACACAGCATATGTTTGTTCTCCACAGACAAATTATAAAACAACAATAAATTTATTTGTAAAATGTCCAAATATTTGGATATTTGGAAATTAAGGAAAATACTTGTAAATAGCCCGTGGGTAAAAGAATGCAAAGGGAAATTAGAAAGATTTTGAACTGAATGATAATGAAAGGTCGACACATGGCAGTTTGTGAATTGCAACTAGAGCTTGAAGGGAAATGGACACTTCTGAATGTGTTAGGAAAGAAAAAAGTTTAAAAACAATTATCTAAGTTTCTGCCTTAAGAAGTTAGAAAAAAAGGAGAGTAAATTAAACCAAATTAAGTATGAAGAAGGAAACAATGAAAGTAAGCAGGAAATAAATGAAATTGAAGGTGACCAAATATAGAATATCAACCAAACCAAAAATTGGCTCTTTAAAAATTAATAAAATTGATAAATCCCTAAACTAATCAGGAAAAAAAAAAAGAGATCACAAATTTCAATGTCAGGTATGCAAGAGGGATATTACAACAAAAACCACACTTATATTGAAGGACAATAATGGAATATTATGAGCAACTTTATGCTGGTAAATTAACAACTTCGAAGAAATAAAACAGAAAATCTTTGAAAACCCTATATTTGTTTTTAGAAATGGATTTGTAATTTAAAACTTTGCCACAAAGGAAATCCCATATTCAGATGGTGTCATGGTTGAATTCTAGCAATCATTTAAGGATGCTGCCAGTTTCACACAGAACTGGGTGGATGGGAGACACACATATACCCAGATGCACACACACACCCCTCATAAATACAGGCACAAAAATTCCTAACAAAACATTAGCAAATTAAACCCAGAAATATATAAAAAGAAGTGACTGGGGATATCAAGCCATCTTGTCTACAACCATAACTCTCAAAAGTTCTTCTCCCTCCCCAAATCCAAATTTGTTTTATTTTCTAAAAACAAATTAACTAGGTCTGGGGGTTAAATGAATTAATGAGTTTGCAAATTGAAAAGCTTTTCACTAACTTTAAATTTCACTACTTAGCTATAAATCGGCATAATACAGCAGGATTATTTTTGAATAAAATCAGGAAATCAGGTAGAGAGACTAAATTCATAAAAGTAAAATGATGTCAAAGGCAGCACTTAAAATGCAAGCAGCTCCTGATCAAAAGGGGGAAAAGAAATGTAACAAAATAAGGTGTGAGTGGCTAAGAGAGTTCAAATAGAGTCGAGAAGCTATTCTGGAGGCTACTCTTACGCAAGCTTCAGCTAGATATTGCTAAGTACCATGGTTTGCTAAACCTCAACCAACAGCATTTCTGTTAACCCTAAATAAAACCCAGGACCCTATCTGAAATTCTACCAAAGTTTCAGGTACTAAGATTACTTTCCAGAAACCCACAATATCCAGGTGGGTTTCTAGGCCAGAATAAATCCTGAAACCCAGGGGGGCCGGCGTCTCCAAGAATCTCAACTAGTTCCATCCCCATACCCCATATTATTGACACCAATTTCCAAGATGAAAAGGTTAGAATATGCAGAGCCCAAATATCCCTTAAGATTGGGAGAACGATCAAAAGAAAAGTAGGAGTTACAACAGAGAAGACAGGATTGTAACAAATGAGGATGACTGCTGAATCATTATATTGATATTTCTTTTAGACTCCAGTGTCTTAGAGCAGCTAAAAGGAAAAACCTAAAATTGTGGAACACTAGCCCATACCAAACTCTGAAATCTGTTCTAGAGCTGCTCATTAAATGTACTTTGAAATGTATTGCTTTTTTGATTATATGTTATATTTACCAATAAAAAATGTTTTGTTTTGTTTTTAATGCAAGCTGTGAAGTCTTTTGCTGCAGCTAGAAAGGAACCACAGATTTGGTGAGGTTCCTAACAGCCAAAGCAAGGAGGGAATCCCTTTCAGTTAGGCACCTACACAAAAGGTAAAATAAGCCAGTTGTCCTAACAGAACCACAACTATTTCAGCTGCTAGAAGGAAATTTCTCTCGTGAATTCTCAAAGAGAATGCTGCTTGAGACATAGTAAAACCATGTCCTCAAAGTAATTCTTTAATAAATCCATCAGTGAGTATATACTATGCCTGATCATTTTAAGATCTATCAACTAAAGGGAAATGACCTAATGCCAAAAGGTATGAAGGAGGGGGAAGCTACCCATAATTTGGTCTGGTTGCACAGCATAATGATCCTAAGTTACACAATTGTGTTCCCCAAACTGAAGAACTTCAGTTACCGATATCTATAGGCAATGCCTCCACATTATAAAGATATTTCTATGTGTATGAACAAATACATGATTATGTCATCATTACAAGCATTCATAGGATACACTTTCAACTATTTTTTATACTGTTTTCTCTCTGCTTTATCATGGACTTCTAATTCAGAAAAATGTCAAAATACAATCTATGACTGGTCATCTTCTTGTAGGAACTCTTCTGTAGAGCAGGTCTGAGATTTTTATGTTGTATGCAAAGAAAATACATTCTGGCACTAGCCTCCTTTGCCCTGTAAATCTCACTGAACTGTCAGTGAGGGTATTGTCCTTTCATGCTGCTCATTTACATTAGCCCTTGGTTCTAATCACTGACACTGACAATTGTAAAAGCTATACTTACTACTCTACTACTAACTAGAGTGGGAACAAAGCCGTCCATATCAGACCGCAAACTACCTGAATCCTTGTCCCAAGGTTGTTTGGAAGTAACAGAAAAACTCATAGCCAAATGTTCAATAAAATTAAGGATCTTCATAAAATAACATTTTTTGGACCAAGAAAAGAAGATACAATAATTATTCTGTCATTAAAATCACTGAACTTTAAGTGACTGCAAAGACTTCAGAGGTCCCCATCCTTGAGTCTCAGAAAGGTTAAGACATTTCTCAAAATCAAATAGAATTTAAGTGCCAGATTTAAAATACACATCTCCTAAATGCCTAATCAGATTTTTTTTTCCCAGTGTGCCATACACATTTTGCCAAAATTTTTATTCTCAAGTTAAGCCAGAGGGAAAGTAAATAGTATAATGAATTTGCAAATATTTACAAGACGGGAGCAATGAAGTAAGCCTACAGAATTCAGAATTCAGACAAGTATAATTGGAAATAATCCCACACTTCGGTTTTCTCAGCTTCTCTGAATTGATGGGTTAAGAATGAAAGGAACAGAAAGAATTTTGCAAGACTAAATTTTAAAAAGGAATAGCTATTTGCAAATTTTATTGCAGTTATTAATCTTTCCTTGAATAAGATGACAACAGAGTTTTTCACAGCTCTAACTCTAAAGGAACCCAGAGTCCAACTAAAGAACTATTAGAGGAAAGCAAGCTTACATAACACCACTAAGACATGCACTCTTATGACAATGTTAAACTACACAACAGTTACCAACAACATTAACAAAAGCATACTCAAATTTACAACATGTTTCAAAGTTTTCTGTAGAAAATTTAAAAGCTAGAAAGTGGAAGACATTCTACAGTGCAGAGGCTCAGGCAAATGGCACCAACCCCCTCTTCCCAGTGCAAAATGTCTTTGAATTCTCTTTTCGAATATCTTGATTTTATATTTAACATGCCCAGAGAATTTACACTTTGCTCCCTAATAGCAGTACTCATCTTAATAAAACAATAACTGAGGCTTCAGATAAATAGACGAACCCACGTACCCCCAGTGTGAGGTGCACAGGGGAGGGCCACCACATGCCTACACCTGCACCCTTCCACCTTTCAGCGCCGGGGAGAACCAGGGGCTCCAATGAGAACTGAACCTAGTCCAGAATCTCCTTCCCATCCCCCTCCACCCATCCTTTCTAGCTCCCTCTTTCCTGCCCTCTAGAGGGAATGCCGTGATACTGCAACAAAGGAATCTTTGGACTTCAGAAAACACAACGAAATATGAAATTTCTCAATTAAAAAAAAAAACACGGGTTCTGGAAAATACACATCTATCAATCACATCTAAGCATAAAAGCCTCCTTATTACAATGAAGCATTTGCTTCTCTCTTCTTAAGACTTAATACCAAAGTTCAAAGATAACACCATTAACCATCACGTCAAAAACATGACTAACAAGTCGTGACTAACCAGTCACTTCCCAGTTGCATATGGAACTAAACATTCCCAGGGCCACTGCAGGTGATTAGTGCTGAAAAATCCATTACCATTATTCTTCAAAAGGTTATCTCTCTTTAAAACAAAATCAAAGGAAATAACATTTCTTTCTATTGGTTGTCTAATATTTTAATGTTAACATACTTCAATAGCATCGTTAATAACAAAAGTTATCTAGTTATTTAAAAAAAAAAAACTAGTGACAAACAAGATCACCTTAGAATTTTTATCAAGTATTTGTTCTGGTAATTAGATTCATTTAATAGAAACTATCTTTCTCAAAATCCCTACTATAAAAATATTGTAATCCACAAAAACAAGAGAAGCAAAATCAAAGCTGATTTCCATTTATTTCCCACTGATAAAATGAATCCATAATTGGAAAAAAATAACTTATTTGGAACAAGAACTTTAAGAGTATATAAGCAAAACATATGCTCCTTTAAAAAGTCATGGAAAATAAAATGCAATATAAAATGTTTCTTCATCTCCTAATTTATGATTTAGAGTGACAATTTATATCTCCGGTTCAAATAAAAATTAAAAAAAGAACTTTTGTAATTCAATGCTTCAGTAATATCCGATTCAAAAAAAAAAAAACACATGATACTATATCAATTCAGCTGATTGTCGTTATTCACATACTTTGAATTTGCAAATTCACCTTCTTGCTAAAAAAAACTTATTTTTAGCCCCAAAATCAATACACGCAGTTCTTTTGCAGTCATTTGCAGATGTGAAGAACAGGAAAAAAATGTGAGCCACCCAATGCACATGTTCTCAGCTGAAGCTGAACAAGATAACAACTCGGTTTTCTTGCTTCAGCTTTCATATAGTAACGAAGTGCCACATTTTTTTGCATTTCTGTGCACTTTGTTCGTTATTCTGCTGTTTAAAGATACCCACCACTTTAAAGATATCCGCCAAGCATAGCCCTGAACCACTGCCCAGTTTTCCCAGGCACGAAAAGGCTATGATATGCCTTAAGGGAAAAAAATATATGTGTTAGATAAGCCTCTCTTAGGCATGAATTATAGTTCTGCCAGCCATGATACAACATTAACACACACCAAACAAGGTTATGCCTTGATCAATTGATCAAAATGCAACCATAGGCTCGCAGGAACCTAACCTTGCATTCCCCCTCGGTGCAATGGTTCAGTATTCAATAATTCAGCATGTGAGGCAACTTTATAGAATGTTACAGCAAATAAGAAGAATCAACAATAGTTCATAAAACATTTGGATAACACTGCTTCAGCACTTGAAGATGTCTAAGATTCCTGTCAATGAAGATTGACCCCACATAAAAAATATATGTGGTACTGTGAAAACAAACAGGAACAAAAAGTTCATGCGCTATATTAAAACAATTTGCTCTACACTTGCAAGGGCAGGCAGGGGCGAGGAAGGGGGTGAAAGGAAGAATTTAGATTACTATTTTACCAAACACAAAATCTATTTCACATGAATTCAAGATTAAGATGATAAATGCTTTTTTTTTTAGTTTTATTTTTAAAATATAGAATTTTTTCTAATTTGGAGTAATGCCCTTTTTTGACAGCTGAAGTTTTTTTCTTTATTTCAAGACATTTTTCTCATAGATTTCCACTGTAAAAGTAGTAAGGTTTTCTGAATTGACAAGAGTGCTGATGAGAATATTCCTGTGTGTGTTTTAACATTTTCATTTTTTTTATTGTCAAATATAACATACATACAAAAAGGAAATAATTTCAAAGTATATTTTAACAAGCAATGATAGAACAAATTTCAAAGGATGGTATGGGTTACAGTTCCACCATTTCAGGGTATTTCCTTCAAGCTGGAGACTAAATAGAAATATCAGTATAATGATTCAGCAGTCATGCTCATTTGTTAAATCCTATCTTCTCTGTTACAACTCCTCCTCCTTTGATCCTTCTCCCAAACTTCAGGGATATTTGAGCAATGACCATTCTAACTTCTTCATGTGGGGAAAAGGAGTGTCCACATTATGGGGTGGGGGATGCAACTGGTTGATGCTCTTGGAGAGACTAGCAACTCTGGATTTCAGGGCTTATCTGGCCTGGGAACCACCTGGAGGTAATAGGTTTCTGAAAAATAAACACAGTGAGCGAAACTTTTATAGAGTCTCAGACAGAGCCCTGGGTATTCTTTAGGGTTTACAGGAATACCATTGGTTGGGGCTTGGCATGCCATGGCAATTAGCACTATATAGCTGAAGCTTGCATAAGAGTAATTTCCAGAATAACCTCTCAACTCTATATGAAATCTTTTGGCCACTGACACCTTATTCTGTTACATTTATTTTTCCCCTTTTGATCGTAGGCATTGTCAATCCCATGGTGCCTGGGTCAGGCTCACCCCTGGACATCATGTTCCACATAAAGGGGAGGGTAATGAGCTTGGGGTTAGAGAGAGAGAAGCCACATACATCTGAGCAACAAAGAGGTTCTCTGGAAGTAACCCTTAGGTATAGTTACAGAAATAAATTTAATAGGAGCAAGCCTCAAGATTAAGGGCTTGGCCTATTAACTTGGGAGTCCCTAATGTTTGAGAGCAGATCAGGGATTTCCCAGGTGGGAAAGTTTAATAGTTCTATATTTTTTTCCACCAGTCCCTCAAGGGACTTAGCCAATACTTTTAAATTATCTGTCCAACATACTCTGGATTATATCCACATATTATATTAAGCTTAATGTGTTATATTAAGAAATGCAAGACCTCATCCCTAATTCTAGACTCCTTGTGTTTAGGTTATTTAATTAAACTGGCCAGACAGGTTAAGTTAGATTGACTGTTACAGAAAATTTAGGTTTTGGACAAAATAAATCTCTCTTCCTTTAGTCTCCTACAATAGGTAAAGTTCTAAAATTACAGACACTACCATCCGTTACCCTGTATTCTGATTTACCTTAGTTCCAACCAGATTGGCTTTGTTGATATCTCTAACTGAAGCCTGTTACAGAAAATTTAGGTTTTGGACAAAATAAATCTCTCTTCCTTTAGTCTCCTACAATAGGTAAAGTTCTAAAATTACAGACACTACCATCCGTTACCCTGTATTCTGATTTACCTTAGTTCCAACCAGATTGGCTTTGTTGATATCTCTAATTGAAGCCTGATGTCTTTTTCGGTTTCTTTAACAGTTGCTGTATGTAGGAATGCTGACTCTCAGAGCTGCAGAATTCCTACTGAGTCTTAGATGAAACACAGGTACCCACAGAGGCAGGGAAATGCAAGATAATATACATCTAGCACAATATGACTACTGACACAAATATGACTGTCATAAGAGCTTATAATCTAGGCCCCAATTTTCTTATAAGTATTTTCTAAAAGAGATGATAAAATATTTGTCCCTTTGTTTCTGGCTCATTTTCCTCAACACAATATCCTTATGGTTCATTCGCCTCATTGCACGCCTCCTGACTTCCTTCCTTTCTGTAGCTTCACAGTGTCCCATCACATGCATACACCACAGTTCTCCCTTCAGTTTGTCAGTCAATGTAGCCTTCGGCCACCTCCATCCTTTGGGTATCATGAATATGTCTCCATAAACATCAGTGTGCAAAAGTCTATCCGAGCCCCTGCTTTCAGTTCCTTCTAGTATATTCCCAGTAACAGGACTACCTACTCACATGGCGACCCTATATTTAGCCTCCTGTGGATCCCCTACATTACCATCTGGAGGGGTTGCCCCATTCTGCTACTCTACAACACTTAATAAGTACACCTCTCTCTCCACATTTTCCCTAGCACTTGAATCTTTCAATTTAGTTATTTATTTTGAGTCTGCAAATTTTATTGTGATATATAGCATATATTCTATCTAAAATAAACAATCATTGTTTCACAGTATCCTCACTTAATTGTACAATCAGCATTACTCTCCATTTTAGATCATTTTCATGGAGTAAAGCCTTTTTAAACAAGACAGTGGATGCAAAAGCCAAAAACCAAAAAAATGAAAATTTCTGTACAGGGTATGGTATACACTATTTAAGAAAATGTCAAAGACAGAAAATATATTTTCTGCATCACAATTTAAAGTTACTATAACAAAGGACTCATAAGAAAAACAACCCACTCACATCACCCCCAAAAATAAATAAATAAGTATATAAGGAAATATCAAGAGAAAGACACACATGTGAACAGATACTAAAAACATACTGGTACTAAGGGAAATTAAAGCAATAGTGATACACCACTTTTGACTACCAAACTGGCATAAGTGCAAAAGATATATAACAAGCACTCACAAGAGAGAGCATAAATTATCAGATTTTTAGTGCAATTTGTCAATATCTTGCACTTATACATTTCCTTTGCCCCAGCAACACTACTTTCAGGAACATACTCTACAGTAAAAACACACATACAAGAATAGATGTGTAAAGATGCTTGTATCAGAATTTATAGCAGATTATCAAAAGAACTCTTAATCATTATCATTAGAGGAATGGTTACCTAAGCTCTAAAATCTCCCTGCTATGGGATACCACACAGCAATATCTGAAAATGAGAACTTCTAAGTGTACTGATGATTAAAGTTTAAAACCAAGACATCAGTAGATGTAAACTGAAATCCAGACTCAATCTGGCATTCAAGGCCCAATATAAACAACCACAACCTAAATTCTCTGCCTTATCTCCCACCTCTCCTAGATGAGCTGTTCCAGGTCAACTGATCTGCTTTCCAGCCCCCAAATTTGCCTTAATCTTTAAGCATTGCATTGCCCTGACTTTTTCACGAATGCTTCCCTACCTATCCTCACCAAACAAGCTCCAAAGATTTTATCCTAAGAAAATGAATCAGATGTATGAATTATTCAGAAAGTCTCACCACATCCTTAATTGAAAAAAAATGAAACAATCCACTTTTTAAAAATTCCTTTCAAAGTCAGTGACAGACATCAGTACACACAGTCCATAATGACTGTAGCAAGACCATACATGTAGTATGATCTCAATTTTGTAAAGAAATATTTATTTTATACTCGGTTGTGTAACAGACACTTTTCCTGCAGTGTTAAATCATAGATGATTATTCTCATGTATTTTTCCCCAAATAGTAGGCACGAGCAATTAATACTTTTAATGTCATCCCCAAAATGTTAATGAATGTTACTACATTCACACTAAGATATTTTTAATCTGTTTTAATGCCAGCTTTATGCGCTAATGGAACAGAACCACTTATTTTTTTGAGGCACTTTTCTCCCCTTATTTTATTATAAAACTACTCGTGTATACAGAAAGTTGAAAGAATTGTACCATGAACACTGATGTTATCCACTACTTAGACTACAATTAACAGTTTGCCACATTTGCTTTATCACAAATCTATCCATCTATCCATCCCTCTCAGCAATCCATTATTCCATCTTATTTTTTGCTGCATGGCAAAGTAAGTTTCAGACACTGGTATGCTGTGCCCCTAATCACTTCAGCATGCATATCATCATTAACCAGAGATCAATATTTGAAATACTCAGTTTTAATTCAGGCATGTTTTCTTCCTTCTTGCAAAAGCCGTAACGGTAGTTAAAATTTTATGGAGAAAAGCTCCCTGGGCCCATTCTACCAGGAGGCTGCACTCTCCATGGGAGCCTGCCTCCAGCCAAATAGAGCTGCTGGCAAACAATCACTTGGTGCTCTGGACAAGCACCAAGGTATGGAGAACCAAGGAGGGAGCTGTACCACCTGTTACTCATCTCTACCTTCTATCATCATCATCATACTTGCATAATTTCTGAGATTTTAATGATGTACATATCTTCGCAAAGAGTTTACTGCCTTCTCAAATGTAGAGACCATTCTCTACAACATTTAATAAGCATTTTAATTCAAATATTCATCTTTAATTAACACATAGGGACCAACTGAAAAAAGAAAAACAGATGACCATTATAATTGCAACAATATAAAACAGTATTTTAAGACTTACAAAATAGAAGATAGGAGGCTTTAATAATTTCCTTTGGTCATGAGAAAATGAGTACAGAGTTCTGGCCTTTACAAAAACAAATAATATACTGATGGTATCTCAAACTTGGCCAAATGCAAGTCTCCCACGTTCATGCAAACATGCTCCTCCCTGGACTTTCCTACCTCAGCAAAAGATACCACCCTCTCCAAGACTTGACTGAAAGCCAGGGCAGAAGAGAGCTCTTGGGTGTTTGTTCACTTCTGTAGCCCCAGCAAGAATGGGGCCTAGCAGAGAGAGAGAGAGAAAAAAAAAAATGGTATTTACCTGGTCCCAAGAATTTATTATACAGTGTGTTTATTTTGGTGGCTGAGCTAATAGCAAGTGAGGTCAAAGGTCTCTCACTCAGACAATTTGCCTTTGACTTTGCAACAGAAGCCAAAGTTTGCTCTGTGATTATGTGGTCAAGCAAAAAGGGTTTCCTAGGGCAGCAGTACCAGCAGTGGGAAGCTCTTCTCTAGACACTTGGCTGCCTTCTGCCTTAAAGAGCAGGCGACACCATGCAGCTGACGGTGGCCCCCACCAGGGACTGAGGAAGGAGTCGCGGCACATGTTCCTGAGCAGCACTCAGGACCAGAGACGTGGGAGGCACATTCTGTTCCCTCTACAAGCTTCTCTTTGGGGCACACAAAACCACTGCAAGGTAGTAAGACATTTGTCCAAAACAGGATCCAAGAACGTGGCAGGGTGGAAGAGCCGGGGATGCCGAAAGCCCAGAACAAAGGCTGCTCCTGGGGCGGAGGCAGTTTTTCATAAGCTCAGCACTCTGAACTTCATCCTGAAGGCAACATATTCGAATATTTTCCATTCTATTCTCGAATCAACCCAGTTTTAACTCACTAACAGAACGACAAACACACACACCACATACACACCCATACACAAACCTTACAGTGTAAGGTAATCATCCTCACGTGACTTGCTTTTACATGTGTTTGTATAATCTTAAGGAAAATACTTTGATAGAAAGCTGGAGGGAGTGGGTCGGCTGTGGTACTCTGAAGCTGTCACGTACCCCCAGAAAAGGTCATGGTTTTTTATCCACTCCTGTGAGTGTAGACCTACCATGGGGGAACCTTTTGATTAGATTATTTCAGTAGGGGTCTCGATCCTTTTAGTGGAATCCTTTATAAGGGGAGAGAACACATACAGAAACTGAGAGGCGAAATTCTGAGAAGCTCACAGGAAAAGACACAGGAGCTGAGAAAGGCAGTCAGGCCAGTAGCTGGAGCAACAAAACCCAGGAGAGAGGGACCAGTGGTCACCGCCACAAGCCTGGCCACGAACAGAAGAGTCTGGATTGCCAGCAGCCTCTCTGCAGAGAAGGTTTCATCCTGTTGACACTTTAATTTGGACATTTTCACAGCCTTTGAACTGTAAATTGTAAGTTAATAAACACCCACTGTTAAAAGCCAAACCGTTTCTGGTCTATTGCATTTTGGCAGCTTTAGCAAATCAAAAGAGCAGCTTTTACTGGCACCATTGGTGCCAGGAAGCTAGCACTAGATGCATCTGGTCATACAGGCTGAATCCCATTTAAATAAGCTCTACAGCACATCAAAACTGCTACGTACCTTATACTTCATTAAAACAGAACGAAGTCTTTTGCCAGGTCTTACAAAGTACTACTCATTTTATTTGTAATACAAAGTGTTTAACGTGTGCTGTACTACAAAACATAAAAATGGAACAAGTGCAAATGGGGGTATTTGGTGTATGGTTATAATGGGTATATCTGAATGAAATATTCACAAATGGCACTGAGGAAACACTACTGTTAGGAGAAGGAAACTTACCCTCCTAGCACCTCCTTAAACATAGTTAGCAGTGAAATTCATGTAAAGTTTTTATTAAAACACAATTGAGCTTTTTCATGAATTAAAACAAAACAAAAAACACAATTGAGGGGGTGGAAGAGTAGTTCAGTGGCAGAATTCTCACCTACCATGCAGGAGACGCAGGTTTGATTCCTGGTCCATGCATTTTCCAGAAAACAAACTAACAAAAAGCAAACCAACTAAACAAAGAAAAAATTCAACAAATGGTGCTACAATAACGGAACATTCACATGGAAAAATAATGAAATGCGACCCCATCATACAGCTTACCAAAAAAACAAACAAACAAACCACAATGGACAACTAAATATAACGTGGTACATTATATAAATGTAATGTGGATTGGATCCTGGAACAGAAAGAGAATGATCACAGAAAAACGGCTGAAGAATATAGCCAGGAATCTTATTAATAGTAACACACCAATGTTGGGCTCTTAGTTTTGATAAATGGACCATGGCATTGGAAAATGTTAGCAACAGGGAAACGGGGTGAGGGGTGCAAGGGAATTCTCTCTGTGCTATCTCTGTGCTATCTCTGCAACTTTTCTCTTAATCTAAAATTATATTCCAAATTTTAAAGTTTATTTTTAAAATGCAGTTAATGTACATAATTACCGGACTAAAAGCTGATTAAGAGAAGAGGAAGGTCTCTTTTGTTGTTGCTCAGATGTGTCCATTCTCTCCCTAAGCCCAACTCTGCAAATAAAGGCATTGCCATCCCCACTACATGGGACATGACATCAGGGATGAAAGTCTCCCTGATGGTGAGGGAGATGACTCCCAGGGATGAGCCTGGCCCTGGCAGAGTGGGATCAACAATGACATCCTGATCAAAAGGGGGAAAAGAAGTGTAACAAGGTATCAGTGGCTGAGAGAGTTCAAATAGAGTCAAGATGCTACTCTGGAGGTCACTCTTAACTCATGCTTCAGTTAGACATTGCTACCTATCATAACTTGCCAAACCCCAACCAAAACCATTCCTGTCAGTCCTAAAGAATACCTAGAGCATTATAAAAGATTCTACAAAGGTTCCATGGACTAGGGTAATTCTCCAAACCCTACAACATCCACAGGGGTCCCTGGACCAGATAAGTCCTGAAATGCAGAGGGGCCAGCTCTTCCAGAACATCAACTAGTTCCATCCTCCATCCCGTATTATTGACAGCTCCTTCCAACACGAAAAAGTTGGAATGTGAATAGCCCAAATACTCCCCTAAAGAGTAGCAGAAAGACCAAAGGTGATGGTAGAGTTATACAGAGAAGGTCAAGTTTAACATATGAGTGCTGAATCGTTATACTGATATTTCTTCTAGCCTCCAGTATCTTAGAGCAGCTAGAAATAAAATCCTAAAATTGTGGAATTATAACCCATACCAAACTCTGAAATCTGTTCCACAACTGATTGTGTTGCAATGTACTTTGAAATTTATTGTTTTTATGTATATATGTTATTTTAAGAGAAGGAGAAGTATAACAGAGAAAACAGGATTTAACAAACAAATACGACTGCTAAATCATTATATTGGCATTTCTGTTGGTCTCCAGTGCCTTGGAGCAGCTAGAGGAAAAAATAAAAAATCATGGAACTGTAACCATACCAAACTTTAAAATCTGTTCTATAACTACTTGTTAAAATACACTTGGAAATTTATTGTTTCTTTGTTTATGTTATGTTTCACAATTTAAAAAAACACTAAAAAAGAGAGAGAGAGAGAAAAGGAAGTTATCAACTATTCCAAGTGCTTACTGAGGAGTCCAATAAGGTAAGAGTCCGTGTGACTTATATTAGTTAAAATACTGAAATCTCAGGCCATGTCTCAGCAGGCAGAGTTCTCACCTGCCACGCCAAAGACCCAGGTTCGATTCCCGGTGCCTGCCCATGCAGAAAAAAATCCTGAAATCTCATGTACCAGGGGAAAGGGGATGGGGAGAAGGAATAACAGAAGCCGAAAGGCAGCAGGAGCTCTCTTCTGACCTGGACAACCCTGCTTTAGTACCACAGTCCCTAGAGCCTGCCTCCCTCTATCACCTTCCATTGTCATCTACTGCCAGATCTAACCTAAATGACACTCCAGAAGGTTCTACAATACATCAAAAGACTCTGAAGCTTTTCCAGAATTACATATGCATCTTAAACTATTTACCAAACTTTTACTGATGGCTAATAAAACTTTCATAGGGAGTAAAATGGATAGCGTGCATTATTCTCTTAACTTAAATCCTACCACTAAGCACAAATTCTACATAGAGGGACTCTGTACATAAACCACAGAATATTTTGTGAACCCTAGTGGAAAATGCTCTAGTCTTTCTGAAAAATTAGGAAAAATAGTTTACAAGGGAGAACAGAACAAGACTCAGAGCAGGCAAGCAAAGAAAGAGAGAGGGCATGGACAATACTACAGCTCTCCCCACTACATACTGGCCCAGAGTCAGGGAGAAGTGAAGGGAGGGAGGGAAGATGTCAGATGACTTCCTGAGGGAGAGACAAAAGGCAAAGATGACAGCTGGTAAGAGGGCCCCGGAAGAAAAGGAAATATGAAACCACTGGAACGGGGAAGAGAAACATGTTCCTACGGCCACTTGTTCTTCCCAAGCTGCCATCAACGCAAGGTCAGGGCTGACCATCAGATGCATCACAGCCAGAAAAACACCAAATTGAGAGACCGGAGACAAGGACCCTAATTGCTGTCCCAGATTCTGAGATATGATTAGCTCAAGGAGAAATAGATGCTCTGAGAGCAGAATGATAAAAAGTGCATCTGGACTCCCCATATTATTGGTTGCTAAAGACATCCATCATAAAGATCCAGCCTCTTTCATGACCCAAGTACCTCAAAGTCACGAAGCTTTGGAATCCATGCACTAGTCAACTTGCCTTTTGTCACGCACCTTCACCATTATATGGATCTTTTCATCCTTAGTTACAGACAGTACTATAAATAGTGCATTTGGAATTGAATTGTTCGTTGGCTCCTGCCCCACCCATCTCATACCTCCCACACCTCCCACCTCCTCATCTCCCTGTTGCCTCACTTTTATGTCAATCTGTTTCGAAGCTTCATGTCTTTTCTCCCCAGCCTCTTTGATATCTTAAGAACAATAAATTATGTTCCCTTTCCTTTTCCCCTAGCAATTCAACAATTGATTCTTTAATCTGAACAACCACAAAATGGCATAGCTCTTTTTTTTTGAGATCCAGAATTCACAGCTGAAGATCAATTAAATCTACCAATTATCCCAAGGGGGAAAATATTGATTTAAAGCTTTTAAAATGGCAAATTTGCCTTGTAAATCTATTTATGCAGAAGCACAAGCTGGACGGAGGGAATCATTACATCAGCAATCTGGTGGCCATGAAACTTTTTAGACGTTACCACTGATTCTCAAGTCCAGCTTCTAACAAAGCGCATGGCAGTATAAACACAAAGAACTTTTTTTACACTAAACTTTTTTTTCGCAAGAATGAATGTCATGGCTCAAAGCAACTGGCCTGTTTGCATACAGACAAACTATAGGCTAAACGAATTACTCAAAACTCTATCTCCCATACCCGTAAAGAGTGGGAGAAAAATTAAAGGTGATGGTGGAGTTATATAGAGAAGGTAGGGTTTAACAAATGAGTACGAGTGCTGAATCATTATATTGATATTTCTTTTAGCCTCCAGTATTTTAGAGCATCTAGAAGTAAAAACCTAAAATTGTGGAATTGTAACCCATAACAAACTATGAAATCTGCTCTACAACTAATTGTTGCGATGTGCTTTGAAATTTACTGCTTTTTTGTATATATGTTATTTTTCACAAAAAAAGAAAAGACGATGTGATGATAAATGCATAGCTATATGACGAAATCGTGAACCATTGATTATACACTTTGGATGATTATATGGTATGTGAATATATAATAAATATCAATAAAAATTTTTTAAAAACTACATCCCCCAATCAGTCATAAAAGGGAATAAAGTTCTGATACATACTACAACATGGATGAGACTTGTATAAATTATACTAAGTGAAATAAGCCAGACACAAAAGGACAAATATTGTATGATTCCACTTATGCAAAATAACTGGGAATAAGCAAATTCACAAAGACACATATCAGGTTAGAGATTACCAGGGCTGGGGAAGGAGAAATGTGAGTGATTGCTTAATGGATACAGAGTTTCTGTTTTGGGTGATGAAAAAGTTTTGGTAGCCGATAATGGTGATGTTAGCACAGCACAGTAGCAATGCCACTGAATTGTTCAGTTAAAAAAATGGTTAAAATGGCAAATTTAATGTTACATATCTATGCTACCACAAAAAGTTCTAATTAGAAATAGGTTTTTTTAAAAGTACATCTCCAAACCTTTAGAATATATTTACAACAAATAAATGCCAGAACAATAATTTAGAAATTTCAAATTTAGAAATACATTTACCACTTACGGGAAAGTTCATCGCTGTGTTTTTACAGGACCAAAATTTATTTTTAATTTAAGAAAGAAAACCTTTGATGAACAAGAAAGAGAACAGTTAAATCCCATTTGTATAGTCCTTTTGACACCAAGAATCCTAAATAGTTTTTAATGGCCCCAAATATATCTCCAAATCTGTACAGACTAACAGCCTCTGTGCAGATAAGCTTAGTCATCTGCAAACAGAGCAGAAACCCAGCATAATATCCAGCTCTCACCACTGAAAATATTCACATGCTGGTCAGTGGCATTAAGGTAGCCATTTCCCTGGGATGGAAGATTCTGGAATCACATTGCCAACAGCATGTATGATACCAGTACGCTTTTCATTTCACTTAGAAATTGCTTACAGTTTAACAGAAGTCTACAAAGTTCATACAACACAAAGAAGTTAACAAAAGTTGACGAAAACACTTCAATCAAGAAACTGATTACAGGTTTTGTTTTTAAGCTCCTAGGATGAGTTTTAAGATTTTGAAAGCATTAGAGACATAAAACTTCACTAAATTTATTCAAGCACACAACAATAAGGTATATCTATAATGAACAGTGTCAGTGATAAGACTTGCTAGCAATAAAATATTTCCATCACGACCATTTAGCATAGGAATTGCTTTTTTATTGGCAAAGGGTTTCTACTTCTATCTCACTCTCCCCACAACAACCTTGGAGGGATGAAAATACAAGTGATATCCCATTCCCATTCTCCTGCTGCACAGAGCAAGTGACAAAAGAGAAGAACTAGGGCTACTGCCTTAAATCACACATTGCACAGCACACCTCCTGAGACCTGTCTCTTGGCTTGACTGCTTCCAAACAGCCCAACATTTGCTGTCTCCAAGACACAGCATAAATTCATTACTTCTTTTTAGCCTCCTAGTCTCTAAAACACCCTGGCAAGTTTTGGGCATAGCGCCGGTTTGAATCTGTGGTGTACCCCAGTAAAACCACCTCCGTTAACCTTCATTCAATATTGCTGGCTGGGAGTTTTTTGATTAACCGTGGAGATGTGACCCACCCAACTGTGGGTGGTAACTTTAGATTAGATGCTTTCCATGGAGATTTGTCTCCACCCATTCAAGGCGGGTTGCTTACTGGAGCCCTTTAAGAGGGAACCATTTTGGAAAAAGCTAGAGAGCCCACACAGCCAGAAAACTCTGGAGGCAAAGAAGGAAAACAACCCCAGGGGAGCATCATGAAACAAGAAGCCAGGAGAGAAAGCTAGCAGACTTTGCCATATGCCCTTCCAGCTGAAAGAGAAACCCTAACTTTATAGGCATCTTTTTTTAACTTTTTTATTGTATAGTATAACATATATACAAAGCAAAGAAATAAAAAAGCAATAGTTTTCAAAGCACTCTTTAACAGGTAGTTACAGGACAGATCCCAGAGTTTGTCATGGGCTACCATATGATCCTCTCAAATTTTTCCTTCTAGCTGCTCCAGAATATAGAAGGCTGGAAGGCTTAGATATCTTTTTATCATCACAATTGACTTTTTTCCTCCTTTTTTTGTGAAAAATAACATATTTACAAAAAAAAACACAATAAATTCAAAGCACAGCACCACAATTAGTTGTAGAACACATTTCAGAATTTGATAAGAGTTACAATTCCACAATTTTAGGTTTTTACTTCTACCTATTCTAAGATACTAGAGACTAAAAGAGATATCAGTTTAATGATTCAGCATTCTTATTCATTTGTTAAATCCTATCTTCACTGTATAACTCCACCATTACCTTTGATCTTTCCTTCCCTCTCTTTAAGGGTGGGTTATGGCCATTCTAACTTTTTCATGTTGGAAGGGTCTGTCGCTAATATGGGGTAGCGAGATGGAACTAGCTGATGTTCTGGAGAGGCAGAGCCCTCTAGGTTTCAGGACTTATCTGGTCCAGGGACCCATCTGGAAGTTGTAGGTTTCTGGAAAGCTACTCTAGTGCATGGAAATCTTGTAGAATCATCGGCATTTTTTGAGTGAAGGTAACCTCTTGTTGGTACCTTAATGTGGACATTTCCAATGCCTTAGTACTATAAACTTGCAACTTAATAAATTTCCCCTTTTTAAAAGCCATTCCATTTCTGGTATATTGCATTCTAGCAGCTTGTAAACTAGAACAGGTATACATAAGGGCAAGTGTTGTTACTTTGATCTAAAAAACAGTCAATCCACTGTACCACTCCCCCACCAGACCAATTCAGAGGGAGTCTACCCACACCGTCTCTCATTAATGTGGACAGAGTACAGGAAATGGACAGATTTAACACAGATCACCACTAGGGAGGGAAACTGGCAAGAAGAGATTGCATTCCTTGCTTACTCGCTGTCATATTACTAACAACCTTTAAAAAACACATGCTGGGCAGTGCAAAGGTGGCACAGTGGCAGAATCTCACCTGCCATGCTGGAGACCCAGGTTCAATTCCCTGAGCCTGCCCATGCCTAAGGGAAAAGAAAGAACAAATACGTTGTTTCCTTTTTTAATTTTCAAAAAAAGGAAAAGAAAAAAATACATGCAGGTCTCCCTGTGTCCACTTAAATCTGTAACCAGCAACAAGGAGTGGCAGGCTGTGACCCATCAGAAACCACAGCAGACCAGATGTTCCTACTCAGACTCCTTCACTGAAAGTGAGTGCTCCAGGATCCACTCAGCCACTAATGTCACCAAGCCCCAATTTCGTTTTGTAGGAAATGAAAATAATGCCCAATTCACAGGGTAAAAATTGCATGTGTTGAATGCCAAGGACAATGTGTTAGACTCGGATATCAAACTTTATTATCAACATCTCATTATTTATTTTTCTGCTATATCTTTTTCCCAACAGAAGGCCCATGACAACATGTACACAAAAAGGACTAGAGGTAGAATCCCAAATTAGGCCATGAAGCTTACTCACTGCCACCTTCACCATTGAGCAGTTTTCTAAGGACCCTCACACAGTAACCTTGTCAGTAAATAACTTTAGTCCCCTTCTCAGCACTGCTCAGAGCCACTGACCCCATATAGCTTTATCTTGAAAGAGAAGGTGGGAGCACAATTGAAAATCAGCTTCTTTGATAGACCTGGTGAATAGACAACTGATTATACTATTTGAAATCAATCTAAACTAATAGGATCCCAACTTAACTAACAACATCTGCCCCACAAAGCCTCTCATGCTACACTCACCTTTCCAAATACAACGAAATCATCACTAAATTTCAGGTCCTGAAATTCCCCACCAATTAATGTAAAGCACAGAACTACAAAAGGCAAGTAGCTAAAAACCTTTCCTTACCTAAAGCATATCCTAACTAGCTTTGACAGATCTTTCAGACACCATGGCAAGCCACTAGCTGGCAACTGAGCAGCTGGAGTTCAAGTGGCTTGTCCATTAAATGGGGAGATTCAACCTGTATATCGACCGTCCAAAATTAAGACGAGGACAACAGAATTGGTTCGAGCATGCATGTAAGCTATGTGAAGTTCCCGAGATGATTCTGGGCTGCTGTGCAGTGCTGGGGCGCATCTGGACATCTCCCCCTCCTGCCCTTACGCTGCTGTCCTTTCCCTGCCATATACAGCTGCACCAGTGTCTGGTTCAGACGCCTTCTATGCTCACCAACGCCTGTGAAATTGCTCAGAGTTAATGGCACGTCTCTGCTTGTCCAGATCCCCAGACGCACTGAGCCTGCAAAACAGCAAAAAAGACCTAGGCACAGGCCCACGAAGTTGACTAACAGAGCAGCAGGAGATCTCAGCTGCTCAGACCAGCCAATGCAATCCTCACTCCCCGTATTACACTCTGGTCCAATGGGTCTCCACAGTGCCACTTAAAAAAAGAGTAAGAATAAAAAGACAGCATAGCTTAACACTATAAGTTAAAAGGTTCTATCTGTTCTCCCTAACACTTGATAATTTAACTCGGCATTATCCATGTAAATCTTGCACTATTTACCATGAGAAACCCCAGTTTTTAAACACATTTGCCTTTAAAAAGGAATTCAATAACCAAGATATTATGTCTACCATCTCAAAAGTAAGAATTTTTTAAGTTCATTCAATGATTTTTTTTTTTTAATGATTTACCTTCCAGGACTGAAAAAATAAAAGGCTTCTTTTCACCCCAAAGGAACAGATTAGCAGTGCTATTGCTGGATACTCTACAGCTGTGATTCTGACAGAGGCTTTTACAAATGCAATTGCCCAGCTATTGACTATGTCAGCAAAAGCAGGCATTCTCTCATCAGCATATCGCTGGAATTACTTGGCTCTGATATATAATTTTGAATGACAAACTGTAAAGGATGATGGTTTTTACAAGGTAGTGATTTGAGCAGGGCTGGGACAACGAGATGAGTGAGGCACATGCCTGGGACATAGAACTTAACGGGACACCAAGAATCTCATGATAAATATTTGAATGCAATAGTTTTAAAACTTACAATCAACGCAAAAGACTCCTTAATGAACAAAATATCAAAATTTTAAATACAGACAGGATCATCTGAGTGCTGTCTGAACACAGGGGAGTTTAGAAAACCTCTCCAAGGGACCTGTCATCATCGCAGGCCTTGCTGCTCCCTCCAGGGAAAACAAGGTGCCACCAGAGACTCAGGAGCCACAGGTGAGTGGCCAGCTGCCTCCTCCTCCTCCCTCCACTTGGATCTTTTGCTTCGGGGTCTCCCAATGCAGCGCCTCCCTGCTGGCCTCAGCCTCCAGCCCTCGGCAGGCCTGCAGCAGGGAATGGCCTGAGGAAACAGAGGTGAAGGGTCCATGCTGTGGAGGACACCAATCACCAGTGGAAAGGCAGGGACAGAACCCAACACTCCTGAGCCCCACCCCAGGGCCTGCTCTGTGCTGGCCTTGCCCATCCTCAGGTGAACTTTCCACACATAGCACTTCACCATCTTGGGCATGCCTGCCATTTCTGTATCTTAAGTTAATCTGAATACATAATTGTGTGATGTTACTAACCCTTACAATTTTCTATGTTAAAATCTCTTCTCATTTGTCTTCTAGGGATTATTCAAAAATCAAAACTACAACCAAAAACACCCTACGGCAACAATAAAAATAAGGCTAATATAATTGGGGGGATTATTTGGCCTGATCCAGAAGAAAGAGTTTGGGAGTTCATACATTCAATTTTTGAAAACTGTAAACTTTTTCAAGTATTTAAATATATCAGAAGTCATATTTTATGACCATCCCATCATATACCTTTATTTGAAAACTAGAGAACTAAAGCCTCACATCTTTTTATAACGCAGCTTACCATTTTGCAATGTGTTAGTAAATATGCCTATGAGTTTGCAAATTTCAGGTAGTTGACCCCAAAACCCAAAATCGCTTCCCCTCTCCCAAAAAAGCCATAAGGTGACCAATATATTTTTCTTCAAAGTTTCTCATTGTAAGAAATAACTAGATTTGCAAAGGATAACTAGCTTTAACAAAAATCCCTCGTGTTAGCAATGTATAGCTCCATTTTTATAAAGGTTTGCAATTTCCAACACAAAGTCTTTGCCCAAGCTGCTTTTAATGGCCGAGGCTGAGTGATCACGTGTGGAATAATTCCTCTCACGAGCGCCCACACCCGTTACCATTAGCACACACCATCTGTATTCGGGAGGAAGTAATGGAACACTGAATTCTCAGCATAGGGAGAAATGCCAGTCCCTTCCAGCCCTGCATCTCTGCCCCTCTACTAAATATACTCTCCAGGAAGCAGCCCAGAGCCCCTGGCCACCTCCACCCCAGCAAAGAGCTGCAATCAGACACTGCTGGGTTCCAACCTGGTCACCCAGCTACTTCACCTCATGGGCTTCTTTTTAATTTTCTATCAAATTGGGGACAATCTCACCTATGATACAGTGTGAGAACTAACTTAAACAAGGTATACAAAACCCCTAGACTTTTATGACATAAATATTGCTGTCCATCCTATAGCTGACTATGAAAATTGGGCCGATTAAAGATATTTCTCTAAGCAGCACTATAAAAGGCATATGAACGTTTTAAAAGCATTACCAGATTAAGGACTTCCAATAACACCCTATGCCAACATTCATAAACATTGTGGTGAAACATCCTATTTCTTTTAAATTGCCCAATTCCTTCCAATTTAGAAGGAAATAAGACTACAGCAGCGTTCTTCCCCCATGGAGATAAAATGATCTGAGGTTTTATTGCTATCAGTGCCCTTAGCAAGTGTATATTGTGCAAACAGAAAAGTACAGATCTTCAAAAAAAAAAAAAAAGAAACATAAGAAGCCTCCAAAAATAAATGTATTATTGAAAATAGAATTTATTTTTAAAAACCAGACAAAATAGGGTGCATGGGTGGTTCAGTGGTAGAATGCTTACCTTCCATGCGGGAGACGGGGGTTCAATTCCCAGACCATGGGACCATGCACCAAAAAAATAAGAAGTTAGATGTCTTCAAACTTAGGTCTCCAAATACTTTTGCAAATATACCCACAGTAGCCCAGAAATTTTCCTAGCTCCAAAGAATCTAGAAAATTATATACATCTATAATAAATAAAAACTGCCAACTTTATTGACTTAACTACATAAAAAGGTGAAAGAAAAATTGTGAAAGAAACTCAGAAGAGCAGCCAATCTACATACCCAATTACCTTTCTATTTTAAGTTTCTAGGTTTCCAGGAATCTACTCTGAGAAGCAGGAATTTACTTCTACTAATGAATCATTTGGAAACAAACAAAAATTTCTGCGACATTTTTCCAAAAGGGAACCACATCCTACTGAGCATATTCTCTCAGTAGCACCCAGGCAGAACGCTGCCTGCTGCAGAGAATGCCTAGCATGCCAGGATCAGATGCCTCAGCCCTTTCCTACACCGAGGTTAGAAGGTAGATGCTGTGGGTTGAACTGTGCCCCCTGAAAAGATAGGAAGTCCTAAGTCCCAGTGTCTGTGAATGAGGCCTTATTTGGAAATAGGGTCTTGACACATACAACCAACTTAAGATGAGATCATACTGAAAGGTGGGGGGGCACATAGGTGCTAATCCAATATGACTAGTATCCTTATAAGATGAGGAGAGGAGGCCCAGAAATACAGGAAGAAGATGCAGGCTGAGAGCAGACTGGTGCACCTACAAGCCAAGGACTGCTGGCAAACACCAGAAGGGAGAAGAGGCAAGAAGGGGTTTAGAGTAAGGCTGGCCCTGCCAACACTGATTGCAGACTTCTGGTTCCAGAATTGTGAGACAAGAAATTTCTGCCATTTTAAGTCACCCAGTTTGTGGCATTTTGTTACAGCAGCTCTAGGGAGCTAAGACAACCAATCCTAGTCCTTGCTCCTTATTCCCATGTCCTGTTTTGTTGAAACATTGCTGGTTATGGAGACCAAATATCTCTGACCAAAGAGAATCTGATTCACAGCCCTGCTTTTACTGAATTTATACAGAAATCTGCTCTCAAAAAGAAATCATTGCTTTGTTGTTTACATTTCTGGCTAGTTTGCTGGGGTTTTTTTTCCCCCATTAGCTTTTAAAATGCAGGAAAGGGGACTAGAAACATCACCTAGCCATGATTCAAAGCAGCTCTACAGGGTTCCAGTGTGATCGTGTCTGAAGAAAGAGAAAAATAAGACTACAGGGAGACAATGTCTCTGAGGAAGATCAAGGTCCTTTTCCACCTGGAAATTCTTCTGCAGGATTTACCATCAGGTCAAATTTTGCAAGGTTTGGTATTTTAATAAGGGAGGCTTTTCCAAATCCTCCAAGACATAATATTCTTCTTCTTTAAAAAAATAAAATCACCTGGAGCTATGAACATAAAATCAAATCCTCATAGTAGTTATTTCTACTGCCCATCTCTCAATTAAAACTGAAATTTTGCATACAGGACTACACTTTGGTAATACTCTCACTGAGCTTCACGGGGCTTCCATGAACCCTCACTCAAGTCCCTCACTTACAGATGGGTAAACTGAGTTCCCAGGAGGTAGTGAAATGGTTAAGGAGATTGAGGCTCAAACAGATGGTCTTTGCTCTTCTGTTCTGAATATCCTCTCTCCCAAAACTGGGCTTCTTTGCAAGAAGGTCCTTCTAATCAAAGCTTCTAGGACTAAAAATCATTTAAAAACCACATGCAAAAGATATTGAAATGTTTAAATATAGTAACTGAAGAGAAACAAATTACAAAAACAGCTTTCATAGGATGCTCCTGTGGCAGGCACTGCAATTAACTGACTCAATATCCATTCCTACATCTCTTTGACCCTTGCTGATTTCCACTGAATTGGCTTGGAAAACTCCATCTCAATCTCATATCTACTATTCCAGGCTGTGCTGCAGCTGGAGGTGGTCACATGACACAGGTCTGCAAACAGTGAGACCCAGACCGGGCAGGGGCAGAGTGCAGCAGCAGACACAGCAGGACCACTTCTACAGCCATTTCCTGTCTTGAGCATCGTGATAACTACAGACAATGTAAGATGAGAGGAGTGGTCCAATCAGCCACCTCAAGGTCTGGGGATTTACATCTCAGGCACCAGAACCCATGCACCCTTCACTGGTTGGAAGGCACTGCTCTTGGCCATACCTGCTCCCTCATCCCCCCCATACCCCTACTCCTTGCTCCTCTGCAAATGCCTCACACGTCAAATAGAATAGACTCCCTGCCCTGAACCTTGTTTTTGATAATTCACTTGTCAAACTTGTACATCTCCAAGGAGCAGCCTCTCCCCCTCCTCCCACTCTATCAGTAAAAATCTTATCCACCTCTCCCGTGACACTAAGCAAGGTCTCAAAGAGCAGTGATTTCATTCATTCATTTAATGTATGCATGGTACCTGCTCTGGGCTGGGCACTGATCTAGGTGTGGGGAATGCAACAGAGCAGGCAAGGCTGCCTTCTTCTAAAACCTATGGCAAGGTACGCCTCTCATGACCCAGTAACTTTCAGGCTCTACTGTGCTCATTAAGATTTTTCCTACATTTATCCTTTCACAAGCTTTTACTGGGTGCCCTCTACGTACCAGGCACGTCATGAAAGAACAAAGTTACTGTATTTATCTTCAGGGTGCCCATCAGATATAGCACTGAGCCTGATGCACAACTGGTTAACAAACACCAACTGAATCAACAGATAGCGCCAGGGCCTCAAGTGTAACCCATCAACCTCATTTGACTTTAATTTTTTTCCATTAGATTTTTCCATTATTTTCTTTTTAAACTCTAGCCCTATTCTTTTAACTTTCCCCATATGTCCTTTTCTGCTTTTCTTCCTCCCAATTTATTTTCTCTCATACTCTTCATTATCTGTTCCCAACACTGTAAATACAAGTCACATGTCCTTCATGGTAGAACTTGATCTCCTTATACCAAAAACATCTTTATGTCAGCCAGCATATAGTTAACTAGATGCCCACCACTGCCACTATTATTTAACATTGTTCTGGAAATGCCGGCCAGTGCAATTAAACAAGAGAGGTTAATATTGGCTATAAATTCAGGACTGAAGTAAAATTATCATTATTTGCATAATATAAAATTGCATAGCTGGAAAACCCAAGAGAATAACCGGAATTATTATAAACATTAAAAGAATTCATGGTTATAAAATTAATGTAATAAAATAACTGCTTCACTATATATAAACAATAACCAGTTTAAAATGAGAGGAAATGTTCTATTGACAATAGCAATAAAAAAAATATTTAATTATGTAGGGAACACTTACAAATATGTAAGACTAACATGGTTAAAACCTTTAAAACTCTACAAAGTGACATCAAAGACAAGTGAAGAGGGAAAATCCACTATGTTGTAGGGTAGTTAGAATTAGCTATTTCAAAGACATTAATTCTTTAAATAAATTCCTAAATACAACACAGTCCCAATTAAAAAAATGACAGGATTTCATTTTGATTTATTACTGTGGGGTGGATCAGCCTTGCCAAAATGATTCCAGTGTGATTTCACCCAAGGCAAGTTCACAGGCACCATCAAAACTGAGGATGAGTTGTTATCAGTGGGAAGCCCATCTCTGTTTTTCAGACGTAAGACCCCTCCAACAGCAAACTGGGTGATGCTCTTGTCAAATCTGTAGTGGAGTCCACTGGTATCCTTACGACCTTGGAGAAGGGGAGTCCTTGCCCCAACTCCACCCAACACTGAGTGGTGATACAGTTTCCATCCCAGATGCCCTGAAGAAGGGGAGAGGTTTAAAAAGCCCTACCTTATCATATACTGTCAGTAAAGTACACTGTACTCAGCCACAAAAAAGAACTATATATAGTAAAGGCCATGCCCTTCCATCCCAAGTTCAAATCCTAATAGCACAACTGCGAAAAATAACTTATTCAAGACAGCTTGTGGTTCAGACAGCATCACCAATCTGGAAGTAGCCACTGACCATCACAGTACTGACAAGCCAGTCCTTTATATTATTTATGTCATAAGCTTTTAAGGAACATCATTTAAATGCCCCTGAAACTGTAGCAAAAGCTAATAAAAAAAAATCTTTCATAAAAAAACCTTTTATATATATAGCTAAGTCTGAGCTGCCTGATATGAAAACCAGTTGTAACATTTAAAGTGTTTTCCATGATCATGCAATTCCTGCAATCATGCACTCCTGACGGTCCCTCAATTCAACAGAATGTCTTTACAAACAAAATGCAGGTACCAGACCATGCACATATCTGTCCTTAATTAGAAGGGGAGTATTATTCTCTGTCTCACAACTAAATCTTAGAAGACAGTGCTTTGATTTGTGGCTATTATCTCCACTTGCAGAGCTAGAGGCTGAGAATACCTCAGCCGAAAGCTTCAGTTTCATGAAAGCCCATCTTTACTGTATCAAAGCCTATCTTTACCATGTCCCAGACAGGGGTGTACTCTTTCCTCAGTGTCCCCACGGCCCACTGGCATTTAACCTGGTTACACTGTTATCCCTGGTTATACCGTTAAATGCCTCTGTTCTAACTTATTTCTCATCATATATCAACACAAACTAAATTACGAGCTAAAAAAAACAAAAAATTGGCCCCAAAGTCAGAGAAGACAATTTTTTCTTCTTCTTCTACCACTATCTATTTTTCCAAATGTTCTATAATGAGATGTTATTTTGTAATGGAAGAAAATGGCCACAGTAGCAGACAAAAACTTCCTCCTTAACAGACTCCAGTCGCCTTAGCCGGCACCTGCTTTCCAGCCGTGGTATCCTCATCCCTGAAGCATCACTACTGAAGCTCACGGGAGCCGCTCCTCTCCACACACACAGAACTGAGGCAGCAGAACAGGACACACTAGCCGCTACCCAAGGGCCCTTGTATTGACAAATGGAAAAATAAAGAGCCTAGAACATCCTTTGAGAAGCTGTCAGACAAGTTCCAGGGAAAACTCGAAGGAGGGAGTTGGTGCCAACCGTGGACCCACCTCATGTGAACACAGCAATTAATTTTACCGTGAAAATCCTCCTATGTATGAAACCTTGGAATGCAGTCATTTAAAATGCCAAAACAAAAACAAATATTTCTGAAAAGACTTACTGCACGGACAACACTTGTAGAAAGTAGCTTATACTCTGGTTAAATAATACAATTTTATGCTTTACTGCTGCCTACCAATTCCCTAGGGTGATAAAAGCAAACTTAGCTGCTTATCAATAATTGTTATAGGATACCAGTCAGAGGATGATGAATTTTTAGCAGTGGTTCTAGACCAAGACTGAAAGGTTAAATGGAATCTTTTAATTCTCATGAATTTGGAAGTGAATTCTCCTCCCCACTTCCTAAAATCCTAATGGAAATACCCAATTTAATGAACTACATACTAGAAGTTTCTCATGCTGTAAAATGCAACCCCTACCAAATCATACAATTAAAAGGTTCTTTTAAAATATATGGATGTCCCTGAATGGGCATTTTCATTTCCTACCTAAAGTCTTCCAATAATAGACGTGATCTGGGCTGAATTCCTTTTGGAGCCGCTCCCTTCTCAATGCTCCTACTTGTTTCCCGTGACTCCTGACTTCATCTTTGTCCCTAGATGGTGAACTCCCTGAGAACAGAGAACGTCCTCCTGGCAGTCCAGCCCAATAATGCAAGCAGAGGGTTCATATTTGATTAACATGATCAAAGAGGACATTTGCTTCAAAGCTTCATCTCTCCTAGACCAGCAGGTTCTAGAGAGAGGAGGAGAATCAGGAAAATGCACCAGTAAGAGAGGAACTATGAGAGCAATCTCATAGTGTGGGGAAGGGATAGAGATGAGATCAAATACAATGGAGGAAAAAACTTAAAAGAAAACGGAGCAAATGTTTATAACTTAGGATACTCAGAAAACATTTGGAAACAGGAGTGTGCTAGGCTTCTTGCATACTAACAAAAAGAAAACAATCAGGCTTATAGTGAAAACCTTCAAAAATGGCTTCCCCTGAATAATGCAGTATAAGTGATTTTTATAGTAATGTAGAAGAGCCAAAAAACAGCCATCGTAAGTCAGTCGGCATGTGGGATTTTTATGTTGCTGGATTATTAATTTATTGAGCAATATATAAGTATCTGTTCACAGCACCAATGGAAACACTTCTAAGTCATAAATGGTTATTTCTACAACCCCTATCTTAGATAACTTTTGCCTTGTGCCTTACCTTTCAAGATAAGCTAGTTCCTTGAAACCAAGGATTATATTTTGTTTTTGTCTGTTTTCTATATACTCACATTGCTATACATAAAAATACTCAAATGCTTTATTGACAATAAAGAATTGTTTGTTGGTCTTTTTCATATCATACAGACACTTGTTATAAGTCATTGGCTGGCAGATTTTTTCTTTTTCCACCTTCTGCTAACATCTGTACGTTCTAGGCTTCTCTGAACAAACTGGACAAGCTAAACTGAAACCATTCTAAGAACTATTACAGACTATATTGGATTACAGCCAATCTTCTGACTTAAACTACACATGTACAAACATCTCATCACAAATAAATCTCATGGAAATAAAAAATGGCATTTATGATTATTAATAAAAACAAGGCACACTTCGACTAGAACCAAGTATGTCACAGTGAGGAGAACATGGCTTTTTAGCGAACAGCTACATCTTTGATTACAAAGATATAGGATCAAATGCAACAAATCCTTAACAAATTGGGGATTTTGATCAAGGAGGAATTGTGTTCCCAAGGACTTTAGAACAGGTCTAGTGAGCCAAAGAAAGACGTTTGGGAAGCAAAGGATAGATTAACAGCTTCATTAGGATCTGTTGAGCACACCATTAGAGTTCAAGTACAAGCTGCAACCATGAAATAGGCCATCCTCACTTAATTGAATTGAATTGAATCAATTTACAACTCACAAGGTCATAATTGGGGCATATGTCCATGCTCAGTGCTACTGTGACTTGGACCTGCATCTCTGTTGGCAACAGATAACTGAACCTGGCCTCTGCGCTCAACATCTATAACTGCTTCTTGGCAGTTTCCTTTTCAAAAGGTTTCCAAGAGCAGACTCTCCTCAAAGAGTGGACAAAGACTTGGCATTGAGATGGAAGTTGAGATGAGGGATGACAAAAAGAAAACACCCCATCCTCATCATACACAACATGACTTTCTCCATTTTTTCCCTTCCAGTCTGCGACAGAACTGAAACAATGATGACAAATGAACGAAACAACCATTACTCTGAAGGCTCAAGAACGGCTGTGCTTATCTGCCCCAAAGAGGACAGGAACAAAGAGTTGTGCTCACTACAGTGGGGCTTGCTCTAGCCCTGGGGATCGAGAGCTTTCCCACGATCAAGGAGAAGGTATAAGATCACTGATCCCGAGCTCAATAAGAGTTTACAATATCCTGGCCTCACAGTAATACCTTAAGCAAACCAGAGTGGGACAAAGGTCCTTTCTCATATCTATGAACGGGTTATGCAATACCCCTTACCACTCCTCACAAGCAAAAATAATCTTTTGCCTTTTTAAAAAACTTTTGTCCTTTTGAACCAATAAAATGTTTAAAATACAAAGCTCCTAGTTTCTGGAAAATTGGCTGAAAAAAAGGTAGATAGAACATTCTAATAAAGAGGGTCATCTGTCGCTTCCTACTCTTGATATTTTCTTCTTCTACTTATCTTCCTGCATGATTCTTAGGTTACAGTTTTAGACTCAGGTGTTAGTTAGATTCAGTTGTCAAGTTGGCCAGGTGAGCATACCTAGTCTTGTTGCTGCGGACATAAGCCAATGGTACGTGAACCTCATCTGTT